>PVKA01003570.1:0-108285 GCA_004027165.1 Ctenomys sociabilis
AAGATTCTGTCTCATTGTTTTAAGGGAGTTTTTCTGTTTGCATCTCTGGTACAAGACCTCTCAGTAAGGTTAGTGTTTAAGTCTAAGTCCACTGTGTGTGGGGTGAATCACCTCCTGGTCTATGACTTCCTGTCAACCTAGAATGATTGTTATCTGCATTCTACTGGAGTAATGTTATGTATGATACATCTTGCAGGATACCATAGATTTAAACCTACTTGATCTTTGTCACTTCAAACCCAGCTAATAGTGAAATAAAGACAGTTATCCCAGAAAAAAAAACAAAAAAAAAAAACAAAAAAAAAAAAACAAAATTGCACACAACAGTGCAGAGCTGGAAGTATTTTCTCTAAAATCAGGGAGAAGACAAGAGTGACACTCCCATTATCCTTATTCAAGGAAGTCAAACTATCCCTGCTTACAGATTGAAGTGTTCTATATGTAGAAAATCCTAAACTCAGCTAAAAGACTGCTAGAATGATACAAAGTTTTGTAAATGAGCAGGATATAAAAATCAACATACAAGCTTCAATACCTTTTCTATAAACCAATTATGAGTTTTCCAGGTTATCATAAATTTAGTATTATTCATACTTGCTAATATTTAAGAAGAAACTTAAGAAAGTGAAAAACCTTTATAATGACAATTATAAAACACTTATTGAAGAAATTAAAGAAGACACAAAGGAGGTGGAAAGACTTTCCATGTTCATAGATTGAAATAATATTGCCAAAATGTTCATGATATCCAAAATAATTGGCAGAGTCAATGAAATTTCATCACGGTATTGATGCATCTATAGCAACCGACTCTTGGTAAAGGGACCAGAAAGGTATATTGAAGAAAGTACAACCATGTCAGCACACGGTGCGAAGGAAACAGGATGTCCACAAGGAAGAGTTTCAGACTTGGCTCCTATCTCTCATCTTGTGCAAAATCAACTCAAAGTAGATCAAAGAACTGCAAGCAACACCAGATAGTCTGAACCTACTAGCAGAAAATAGGGAAACACGGTGAGTCATCAAAATAAGCAGTCGGTTTCTGAACAGGACTCCAAACTGTAAAAAGAAAATTGAAAGAGATTGACAAATGGAATTTTGTCATGCCCAAAATCTTCTGCACAGCAAAAGAAATAGTCCTCAGTATAGAGAGCTAATCTACAGAATGGTAGGAAATGTTTCTCATCTGTTCATCTGTTAAGAGTATGTAAAGAACTCAAAACACTTAAATAACAACCAAAATAGAGCAATCCAAGCAAAATGTGGACAAACAACATGAGCAATACACTTCTCAAATTGTAATAAATACAAATGTTCAACAAATGTATAAAATGCTCAATATCATTAGTCATCAAGAAATTCAAATTAAATTGACAATAGGCCATCTTATTGTGACTCATGTTGATGCTTTACAAATAATAAATGAAGTTAAGAATGTAGGTGAGAAGAAACGATATCTTATAAAAGAAGTAAAACACAGATAAATGTCATTGAAATCTGTGAAAGTATAAACACTATTAGAGATCCACCAAGATAGTTCAGCACTCTAAAGCAGCTGCTTAGGCAAGCTTAGGCAAGGGCAGGGACCATGGTTTGATCCTGGGCACCACACGTCATGGCAGTCCCTCCCACCCCAGCACAGGCTGAGCTGGCCAAAATAAATAAATACATACATACATACATACATACATACATACATACACACATGCATACAATTAGAAAACTAGATACACAAAGAAGCAATAGAGAATAAGCAAATGTTATCAAGACAGTATACAATGTACAGTAGCACCACACTGTTAGTGGGATTGTGTATTGTCCATCCTGAAGTATAGCACTGAGATTCTTTAAGAAACCAAAAACGGTTCTCTCATATGACCAGATGTACCACTGCTGGGTAGAAACCAAAGGTAATTTAATCAGCATTCCAAAGAGATGTTCACTATGGTTGGGACGTTGTAAAGCTAGGATGTGAAATCAGCTTAGATGGCCAAGAACAGACAGATAGACACAGGAAATTTGGTAGGCATACAGAATGGAGTATTATTCAATCGTAAAATGAAATCTCCTTTGCAACAAAATGAATGGAATTATGGTACATTATATCAAATGAAATAAGCCAAGTACAGAAGGACAAATCGTGTAAGATTTCTCCCATATACAGAAGATTTAAAAAAAAAACCACACCCAGTTTACTTCAAAGCATGCTAGCGATTAATAGAGATTAGCCAAGGTTTATGTGTGGGGTATAAAAAGGGACCCTGGATTTGATTACTGTGTGCTGTACACATATGGGAGACTCACTGAACTCCATTGATATGTGCAATCAATATGTATTAATAAAAACAAAGACACAGCAAAAGGATAACTAGAAATAGAGAAAGATGGAGGCCAAACTATTTATTTATTTATAATTTATTTTTAATTTTATTGAAATACAAATATCAATCAGACAGTTTCAAGACACCTTAACAAGACAGATTCATTACATTAATACACTGCAAACTGTTTTCATAATGTTTTGGTATTGTACAAGGTGCATACATGATATTATATTTACAGATATTATTTTAGCAGATGTCTCTTATCAGTAAATTAAGAGTGCTTACTTATCTTATTTTTTATACCTGAATTATATCAAAAATTCAATAATTATTTTCCTAGTGGATGACCGTAGTACTAGAAGCCAACATAATAACTGTTCTTGCAGTTCCAGGCGCTGGCCCAAAAAATAGACTATGCTTATTGAAGAATAAGCCAAGATGTGTAGCCTGTGGTATTTTTTTTTTTTTTTTTTAATAGGAGAGAATGCTGGACTTGTTTTGCTTGCAGTCCCCTAAGTGGGGGTTGGGTTAAATGAACCTATGATTCTACTACCTGCCGAAGGTTTTACAGAGCATGTTGTTTTCTGGGACCTCCTCTCTGTACTCAAAGGAACTCACGTGCTCAAAGGAACTCACGTGCTCTTTTTGGAACTCTGGCTTGAATCCAGTTCCTTTTTCTCCTTAGGAATTAAGGATGGAGGCACGCTTGGGGCATATATCACATCATGATGCTAAACCTCCATGATGGTACTTTTCTTATTCCCAATTCCTGTCTATCAAGCTCGTATCACCTACACTGTGTATGTCTGGACAGTTTTGCAACAGTCATTTAGGCATGGTGTGGGATATTAGGCTTCTGGGTGGAGATATTTTCTTCATGCATTTGTAAATAGTCCAAAAACAATAGTCTGCTACAAAGTTTCTGTCACACTCTGGTAGTCAGATATTATTTAGATTATTTTATTTATAATCTCAGTCGTAATAAGACAATGACATCAATATGGAGGTACAAAATAGAGCCAATTCATTGGTCTGTGATTGCCAGGCCTATGGAAAACCCACTACTGTTATGGACTACATTGGTATATTTTGCTGAATTCATGCACTTACAATATTTAAATGATAATGGAATACCTGTCTCTGACAAAACTGAACAAAAAAAAGGGGATACAAAGGAAGGACCATTTTGTACCTGTATATACAAAATAGTTTGGATAGAGATACAGCTAATTTCTCTTAATTCAATGAATAGAAAGATTTGTTCTAATAGTGTTTATGCACAGGATATCATGTCTGCACCTTGTACTATGAATAACCACTAAGAAGATAACAATGCGTAATGTATTAATTATTGAAAAAGTCCTACTAATAGGTTTTGAAACTGTCTCATTGCTATTTGTTTATCAATAAAATTATTAAAAAATAAATTCATTGGTTTGTTTTTAAGAATTTTTAAATCTCTTTTATGATTCATTCCTCAAACTTGATCCAGACTAATGGTATCTTTGGAAGTAAAGTGCAAATCATTTCAAAATACGTGGTCAAATGAACCATAGATGACCTTAAAAATCCTGTAAAATGTCATGGCTAAATGATAAAGATTCTAAGTTCCTTGGGAACAATAGCCTATTTCTTTGTGACCTGTACTGATGCTTGACTGTGACAGAAGTGCTACAGCCAGCACTAAGTGAATGAAATATTTGTAGAATGCCTGCCATGTATTCATCAATACATATTATTTTAAAGGCAAAAATGAGAGTTTTTTTGCTCTTTCTCTGTGGTATGGGCTACTGTCATCCAGATTCTACTTGTCCCTGAGGTTGTCTTTTCCAAGGTGTCTTTCCAAAGCTATGGTCTTTTTGCACTATTCTTTATATTCTTCTTTCTCTTCAATATTTATTGAATTACTCTTCCTGGGAATTAGTTGTGAACTATCCCTGCTTCCTCAGCTCTTATCAAACCAAGAGAAAAATCGTTTTGCCTCACAAGATTTCCAGCAAGCTCTGGCTTCACACATTTGCTTGCAGCATCTATCTGTATTTTTCAAAGATGTGATTGAATGCTAGCTCCTGAAAGCACTCTCCCTTCATAGCTGATCTCCAGCCATTGGTGTTTCCTTCCAGTAGTCTATAATGCTACTCCTTGCATCTTTTCCCTGAATTGTGAGGCTGCATCAATAGATTCTCCTCCTACAGTGATGAAAGCTGAAATTTTCCTTCCTCAGGCTGAAAGCATCTTTGATGGTTCACTCTTCCTTTTCCTACGGGTTTTACAGTATAAAAACTCTTCGCAGAGATCATGGTGTGATTTCTAGGTAAATTGACTCACTGTCTTATCGTAAAACTGGGCAATCAAAAGTATGTCTACCTTTTCAGTTCATTGTTTTCTCATTGCTGATTGTATTTGTCCAAAGCTGAAAGTAGTCTGACTTCTCTAAGAGCTTTGTGGGATTTTCATTTTCCAACTAGAAAGAGCCTATGAGCAAGTATAAAATGCTCAGATTTTTAAAATATGGGTGGGTTGGGTAAATTATGTTATTTCCAACTGCTCTTCTCACAGCATACAAAGATTTAACTTCTGGAAGGACTTCAAAAAGATTATACCTGCCTTGTTGTGAAAGAATATATACATTTTTTTTCCTCCTTATGTCCTCTTAGTACCTAGACATGGCATCGTGCTATGAAAACAACCAAATTTCATTAAGCTTTTGTTGACATGAATACTATCTGAAAGAGAAACCTATATTAGTACCTCTCTTCCTGAAATCATTATTTCATTCCATGATAAAAACTGAGCAGAGTTTCTAAAATATATTCAAGTTCTCTCTACCAAAATATATTTTTCCAGTGAAATTACAGCAAAAGTAAGATATTTTTTGCACTTTACTCCCAAAGATACCATTAGTCTGGATCAAGTTTGAGGAATGAATCATAAAAGAGATTTAAAAATTCTTAAAAACAAACCAATGAATTTATTTTTTAGTCATTAAAATATCATTTGTTGATAGTCATTCTCTCTCAAGTTAATAATCCTTAGCAAAGAATCCATCCTATGGAAAATGCAGAGACTGCCTTTAGAACAGAATTGTAAACAGCTACAATTTGTTTTTCCCTGTTTTTTACATCTATAACCATCTGGTTTATTCTTTAGCCTCTGGGAACCATTTTTGGCATTATTCCCTATGATCCACTTTTGCCCTGGAGATATTTGTGTACTTATTAACTCACCAGGATATAAAAACTACTGCTGTTCATGAAGATACTTTAAAGCCTATGGAATTTAATCAAAACTATGAAAATATGAGTTCAACCATTGGTTCAGCCAAAAACAAAACAACAACAACAAAAAAACCTATGAAAATGTAATTTTTCCCCTTCAGATCCTGCAGCGTAGCTCCAGACAGTGGGCATCACTTGGAATCAGGTTCCATCCCTCCAACTTTTGCCAGCATTGCAAGGCCATCCTGGAGTTTCAAGCCAGGCCCATCTGCCTTTTTATCTGGAACAAACTTTAAAACCCCGTGCTCCTGAGCTCCACCTCAGCAGCCACAATACCTATTTTCTCTGCTTTATGGGGCATGGAGTTGGAAAGTTGCTCCAGACATCTGGAGCCGGGCTTCCATTTTGGAAGCCTTTCCGCATTGCACGTTTTATTCATGGGTTCAGAATGTGCCCTTATCCTAGGTTTCTTTGTTCCAGAGAACATAAGAAAACAGGCCCAGGTACATCATCAAAGAGAAGGTGAATGCAGCCTTCAACTTGTGATGTGGAGCCAAAGGAAAACTTCAGCAGGCAGCGCTGTCATCTGGTGGTGGTCAGGAAGGGCCAACTACCACTTCCTCAATGCCAATACCTTTCCATTCCTGCTCTCTATCTGAGAGCTTCAAAATACCCAACCCACGTTTTTAAGCTTTAGACCAGCAGTTTAACAATGCCTAGCAAGGATGGATAATCCCTTTTTCAATTGAAGGGATCATAAAAATACTTTCCTCTAGCCTTTAAAATTTGCCTAGGATTTTTCCAGATGTACTACAATGTCATTGTCTAGCGTTTTAAATTTTTTATTGCAATGAAATAATTGTCCATATGATTGGTGTTCAGTGTGACATTTCAATACATGTCTACATGTACAGCAATCAAGTTAGGATCATTAGTATTTCTGTCTCTCATTTCTTCACATTTGGACCCTTCGAGTTCCTTATGTTAGAACTGCAGAAGATACAATAGGTTATTGGAAGCTATAGGACCCTCTGTGATGCAGACCACCTGAGCTTGTTTCTTCTATCTAAATGTGTGCTGCCACCTGTTGACAGTTTTCCTTTGTCCTATACCCCTTATTTCCTCCCTTCCCAGTACAACACAAGGTTATCTGGCCATAAAGAAGAATAAAATCCTCAAATCTGCAGCAAAGCTGATTGGACTGGATGCCATTATATTTAGTGAGACAAGCTAGAAACATAAAGATAGGTATCGCACGTTCTTTCTCGTATTTGGAAGAAAAAAAAGTTGAGCTGAATATAGATTAGTCACACACACACACACACACATATTCTGGGTAAGGGTAGAGATTTGTGTGGGGGTGATCTTTTCAACGAAGGGTCAGAGATCACTCTGATAACTTTTGAAAAGAGATCTGAATGATCAACTCACATAGAAATGGTGGGAAAAGATATTTACTTAGAAAAAACCCAGGTACAAAGGCATTGAGATGGAAATGTGTTTATGGGTGGCTAAGAAAGTTACATTAGTAAAGTTCTTTGAATATGTGCAAAGTGATAGAAAATTTTCTGGAGAAGTAAGTCACAAGCTAAGTTATCAAAGCTCAACTGGACTTCATTTTCAGATGGGGTGCTACTGAATATTATCAGATAATAAATCCTTAAGTAAAAGAGGATGAAGCATACAAAAAAAGTGCAAAGACAAATATCACAGCAAAAACCCCTTCATAAACAACCAAAAGAAAATGAAAGAAGACAATATCCATTTAAGAAAAGAACTACTAAAGAGAACTACAGATGGATCTCTTTAATGAACACAAATGCAAAAATCCTCAGTAAGGGCTTGCAAGATAGCTTAGTGGACTAAGCACCTACTTAGAAAGCACAGGGGCTAGAGTTTGATCCCTGGCACCACATGCTTCTCTGGCCCTGCCCCTGGGTGTTCTGAGCCAGCAACCAAGTCAGGGCATGGTGGTTCATGCCTGTAATCCCAGTGCGGGGAAGGCTGAAAACAGGAGGATCACTTCAAGTCTGAGCTATGTACTGAGACCTTGCACAAAATACATTAAGAAAAGTCTTCAGTAACATAGTGGCAAATAGAATGTAGGAAATCATCACAAGGGTCATACATCATGATCAAGTAGGATTCAATGCAGGCATGCAGGGATGATTTAACAGATGTGAATCAATAATGCAATTCACTATATAAACAGAAGCAAGGACAAAACCATCATCATCTCAATAGAGTGGAAAAAATGTGACAAAATTCAGCATCCATGAATGATAAAAGCCCTCAAGAAAATAAGAAAAGAAGCCCTTTATCTTAATCTGATAAAAAATCATCTATGACAATTCAGTGTCCAACATCATATTTAATAGACAGAAACTGAAAATTTTCCCTTTAAAATCAGGAACAAGGAGGTCAACTACCACTATTTTTGTTCAACATAGCTCTATAATGGCAGATGGTGTGACTCGTCTCTTCATAGAAATTTCTAAAACCTCTAACAAAAGACTCTGAGAAATAATAGCCAAATTAATATAGCAGGATGTACAGTTAACACTAAAAAATCAATGATTTTTTTGTACACCAATAACAAACTCACTGAGGGGTAAATTAGGGAAATAATACATTTTTACAATGGTATGAAGAAAAATAAAACATCTATTAATTTACCTAACCAAGGAAGTGAAAGACCTCCATGGAAAACTACTCTGAAAAAAGATTAAAGAAGGTGTCAGAAAATGGGAAAATATCACGTTTCTGCATAGGCAGGATGAATATAGTTAGAATGACCATATTTCCAAAGCTTTTATATAGATTTAATATAATCCCAATCAAAATACCAACAACATGCTTTACAGAATTGGAGAAAGCAATCTTAAAATTAATATGGAATCAGAATTGACTCAGTACAAGAAAAGCAATTCTGGGCAACAAGGGCAAGGCAGGGGCACATTGCAAATCTTGAGCCTCAGGCTATACTACAAAACTACAGTGATTAAAAACAGCATAGTGTTTGCAAATAAAACCAAGCAAAATCTGGCTTGAGTATCAGTGGACCAGAATAGGAGATACAGAAACAACTCCCGCAACATGCAGTTGTGCTGTCTTTGACAAGGGGACAAAATCCCTTTGCTGGTGCAGATAGCCTCATTAGTAAATGGTGCCGGGAAAGTTGGTTATCCACAAGCCAAAGATTGAACTTAGACCCGTATCTCTCACCGTAGACTAAACCAAAATCGAAATAGATCCAAGGTTTGAACATTAAAGGAGAAATGCTTAATCTGCTGGAAGATAAAAATAGGCAAAACCGTTGAAGACATAGGTGTAGGCAAAATTTTTAAAATAAAAGCTCAGTTATACAAGAAAGAATATGAAACAATCAACAAATGGAATCACATTAAATTAAAAAGCTTTTGCACATCAAAAGAAACCACCAACAAACTGAAGAGACAATCTACAGATTAGGAAAAAATTTTGCTGGCTACTACTCAAAGGACTAACATCTAGAATAAAGAACTTAAAAAAGTAGACCACCCAAATTTAAAGACCCAGTAAAAAACTGTGCATCTGAAATGAATAGATACTTTTCTAGTGAAGAAATTCAAGTGGCCAATAAATACATGACAAAATGTTTGAAAACATGAAAAAATGTTCAACATTGATGGCCAATTTGAGAAATGCAAATTTAAATATCAAGATTCCAGAAAGAATGCTGGTCAGTAATGCCAATAACACATGGTAGCAAGATTGTGGGGAGAAAAAAACCTTTGTTGTTGGTGACAAAGTAAACTAAGATGGACACAATGGAAATCAGTAAGGAGATTCCTCAGAAAACTAAAACATAGTTATTCTATCTGACCCAGCTTTTCTCTTGTTAGGTATTTTTTCAGAAGGAGTTAAAACATCATACCACAGTGACCGGAACTAGTTTAGATGCCCATTAACAGAATAATGGATAAAGAAAATGTAGTATTTATACACAACAGAGTAGTATTCTACAGTAACACAAGGTAAACTTGGAGCATTTGTATGAAAAAGGATGCACTGAAACTTCACCAAAATCACATTGTTAAGTGAAGTAAATTAGGCACACAAGCTTGAGCTTTGCATAGTTCACTTCCATAAAAATCAATATATAAGGCATTAAATAAAAGACAAATAATAGAAAAAGAGAGACAAATATTATTGTATTCTAAGTATGTTTCTGATGTCAGTTTCCAGTTTCACACAAAAATGGTACAACAGTACACTTCGTACAATTTCCATTGCTTTGTATATGCTAAGGTCTTCATTGTTGCTATGAACATGATTTATTTTGAAAGGAATGAATGAATGAATGAATGAATGAGTGAGTGAGTGAAGGAATGAATTCCAAGAATAGGCAAATCTATGAAGATAGAGCAATTTATTGGGTAGGAACTGGAAAATGATGGCTAGTGGGGTAGAATGTTTTGCTTTGGGATAGCAAAAGTGATTACATTTGATTGTGGTTATGTTTGTACTGTGCTGTCAACATGCTAAAAATCTACCAAATCAAGCACTTTAAGTTTGTAAATTCTATAATATGCAAAATTGAATTCAATAAAAACAGTTAAAAAGTCATGTCAATGACATTGAATGACTTTAGCACATATATTAAAATATAATTTTTTTGACTGATCCATGAACTAAACTCAACTCTCTGTTGGATATAAGAAGCAATTCTAAAATGTGATTCAAAAGCTAAGACATAAAGGACTAGATAAATATTTTTAGGCAAACATGAACAATAAGAGACTAAAAGTTGAAATGTTCATACGACAAAGTAGAATTTTACTCAAACAAATAAAATGCGGCATAGTTTATATGGCTCAAAACATTCACAAAGGCAATATCTACATAGATGAAAGTTAAAAGATGTAATCAAGCAGAAAAATCTACTTACAACAGTAACAACAACAACCAAAAGGGATTACAAAGATGCTGAAAAACTTTGAAGAAAAGTTTAAACACTAGTAAAAGTCATAAAAGCAGAAGAAAATGGAAAGGTTGCATTTGTTGTAGTTCAGTGTGCCTCATAATACACCAGGTCTTTTTTTTTATTCTTAATGCATAGAATTATTGCAGACCCCAAATATATGGATAAGCTTTATTAAGTGAAGTATTATATTGAGACTGTATTTAGCTTTACAATATACAGGATCTCATAAAAAATAAATATAAAATAACTTCTAGTGAATAGGCAAAGGTAAGAGAGGACCCAGATCCATGGTATCGAGCTACAAAGGCTCTATAAGTAAAATAGTGCCGAATCAGATCCCAGCGAGACAGGTCAAAGAGGAGTCAGTATCTGCAGACATCTAGTATGCGCTAAAGCTAGCATCTCAGGTCAATGGAGAAAAGATGGTCTTTTGAATGGATGCAAGACAACTGGGCAGCCGCTCAAAAATTTTACAAGATAGAAAAACAGATTCTACTTGCGTATACAATAAAAAAAAAGAATGACTCCATCTTCTAAATGATTAAAAAAATTACTAGTGCTTGAAGAAAATGAGGATGCATATTGTGGTGTAATTTGGGTTGTTAAAAAAACTAAAAATGCAGATGATAGAGGATGAATAAATTGATAACACATAGCAAAATATCCTGCAAAGGCAAAAGATAACAAACTGGAGTAAAGTGAATAGATTTTTCTCATCAGTTTGTTAAAAACTCGAAGCTTGACAATCCACTTTGCTCACTTGACTGTGGAAAATCAGGCACTTGCTTATGCATGGATGAGAGGAATAGAAAACAGTGGCAGTGGAATGTCTCCATGGAGGAATTTTGCAACTCGGTAATGAAATTGTACATGTACTTTTCAGTCCAGCAATGCCAGTTCTAACAATGTATTCTGAGACATAACCTACACAGTACAAAAATCCATATGCATGAGCCTGCTCATTGCAATTGACACCTGTAAGAAATATCCCATAACTCACCATAAAAGACTAGCTGAATAAACTGCAGACCTGTGCTTTCAACGCAGTGCATGCAGCCATGAGCAAAGAATAGGAGAGGTCTCTATGAACTGATACAGAGTGATCAGTAATACTAGGTAGGTATGAATAAATAGGCAAATTGCAAATGAGATCACATGGTACTTTATAAGGCAAAATAAAAGAGCAGATAAAAACACGTAGATTTATGAAGAGAGACATAGGAAGAATAGGCCAGGAATAGTGATGTTGGCTAGGGTGGGACCAATCAAATAGAAAGAATGCAGGAGCCTGTGAGACTTCTGAGGATACTTTTGGTTTTAGTTTTAGGTGTTAATGTCCTGTATACTCAAAAACTGATAGTAAGTTAATATGTATGGGAAGGAAAAAAAAAAAACAAAATTGAAAGCAAATTAAAAATAAATAATTGCCACTATATTTCAAATAAATAACAAGCATTCTAAAAGCATTGGCAAAACTAATACAATTAAAGTGAGTCTTGATAACTTTCATAGAATTAAAATTGTAGAGCATATATCTTCTGACAAGACTAGAAAAAAAAAAGAAATGTAACTAAAAACTACTTGTCCCTTTGTAAAGGAACACAATTAAGACTCAGAGGCCCAGTCACAAGTAGCAAGTTTTTCTGACAGATGGAATTTATCCTCATGAATCAGTGTTCTAAGTTCTTACTAAAAACTTAATAATTGATACATTAAAAAAAGCTATTTGTCCTGAAATTTGAAAATTGAGTGTGATGTTTCTAAAATAACCCATGGGGCCGAGGAGACAACTCAGCAGACTAAGTGCCTGCCTGACAAGTGCAAGGTACCCACCTGTTATTGGGGCGTGTCGTTGTCCCCCCAAAAGCCTCACGCAGCCTGAAATTTGTGATTGGTTGTTGTGGGTGTGGATGCTGCACCTGCCCTGGGGCAGGTAGTTTGCATTTCTCTGTAGGGAGGAAGGAGAAGCCGGCTGCTTGAGGCGCTGCTTCTCCTTTGCTCTCGCTCTTTGCTGCTGCCAGGAAAGGTCGCTTTCTGCTCCGTGCTGCTCTGCCTAGGACCCAGCTGAGTATGGACTGAAACCTCCACTAACTGTGAGCTAAATAAACCTTTCCTTCCTTCAGTTTGAGTGTCCGGTATTTGTCCCAGCAATGAGAGAAGAGTAACTAAGACACGCTTCCCCAAAAGGCTATGTAACATAACCAATGGAATAAAGAAATTATATGGAAATTTAGAAAATATTTTGCATTAAACAATAATGGAAATATGGCATATCAAAAAAAGTTTAGGACATACTTAGAGTTATACTCATGCCCTAGCATGCATATATTAAACAAAAGACGAAAAATTGTCCAAGGATCTTTCTCAAAAAGTTAACACAGGAATGCATTTGAAATCTGAAGAATAGAAAGCTAACGAAAATGTAAAAGGTAGTTAGAATTAAAAAAATTCCAAAAGCGATATCTTGGAGAAACTGGCTAAACTGATAAAGAAGAAGGTAACTAATATCATGGAAGGAATTTAAAGACTATCATTAAAGATTTAAGTGACATTTAAAAATAATAAAAAGTAGCAGGACCTAATTATTATCATTAAAATAAAAAATTTAGATGAAACAGATGCATTTGTAGAAAAATAAAACATCCTAATTTTCAGAAGAAACTGAAAACCCAAATAGTCTTATTTGTATTAACTAATCAAATTCAGTATTTAACATAGTTTCACAAGGAAACCCAGGGTCTACATGACTCATTGATGATTTATTTCAAAATCTAAGATAACATAGGTTGTACTTAAATTGTTCTAGAAGGTAGAAAAATAGAAAAGATTTTCCACTGTATTTTATAAGGGTATCAGAGGCTTGATATCCAATCCAGATAAGCACCTTAAGGTGAAAAAAAAAAAAAAAAAAAAAAAAGGTTACAGGCTGATCTTTTGTGGGGAAAAAATTATATCTTTTCCATATTCTGAACAATCTCCAGAGATACATTACAAGAATACTGTATTCAGACCAAGTGGCCTACAGTATTGGACTGCAAGGGTGGTTTGAAGGAGCTAAATGTATTTCAATCTATGCCCAGATATAAAAAGCCAAGAAGAAAGCCAAGTGATCACATCAATACAGGCAGCTATAACATATGTTGGCTCTTGCTGTGTGTGAGCTATAGATGCATCTCCTTTGGGTTTGTCAGAGTCACTGCAGGTACAGGTAACTCCACTTCTCCACAGTAGAAATGGTTTCTCTGTCTTCTGCTTTGCTCTCTGTGGATTTAGATGGCAACCGAAAGCAAGAGGAAGGTCCAGTCAAATATAAGGTACAACAATCATTGCTGATAAGAAAACACTTCACAACTGTTGCCATCTTAGAGTACTTATGATTACATAAATGTACAGCTTGTAGAGCTCTGAAAATTCTTTTTTTTGAGATAAAAATCTGATAAGAGATTTTTCTTAAGTTTACTAGTTGTGAACTTTAAAAAAACTATTTGCATGACAATTTTTAACTATTTGAAAAACAAATTTATAGTTTAAGCAAATATTGATCAAATGCACTGTAAGGAAGTTTGAATAATCTTTCTGTATTCTTTATAGAAAGTCAATATACAAAAATCCTGCCACATGAAGAGGCAATCCAATAATATGAAGTTAAATGGAATATTCTAGGGGTGAAATGAACAATAGATATGTAAGGGGTTTCCTTTTTTGCTTGATTTTTTGTTATTTGAAGCTATTTCTTTTAGCTTCTATGTTCAGTAATTTCCTGTGATTTATTTTCTCATTGTCAATCACTATTAATTCTTATAGTTAAAATTTTAATTTATAGTTTGGCACTTTTCTTCATTACTAATCTTAAAATTCATATTAATCTTTAGGCAACATAAAAATCATGGTATGCCTGCATTGCATTATAAAACAATTACAAATACTAAGTGTTATTAGGAATGGAGAAATAGGTACTTTCCTACAATCCTAGTGGAAGTGCAAATTGAAATGACTCCTTTAGAAAGCTGTTTTGCTATATCTACTAAGGCTGAAGTATAGTGATTCCACCTTTAAATACATGCCCAACAGGAATACATACTGCATATTAAAAGATACACTCAAAATTGGGCATTGAAGCATTATTCATAATGGTCCCAAAATGAAAACCTAAATTTCTAGCAAGCATAGACAACAAAAATAAATTGTAATGTATTTACACAATATAAAAATCAAACATGAACAAAAATAAGTAGCTGTTGTATGCAACAGTACAAATCCTTTTCATGGCTCAGACTTGTTCTAAACTTCTTCAGAGCTCTGGTGTCTCAGCATACATTTTCAGTCATCATACCCAAAGAGCCCTAACAGTTTGGGTTATTAAGTAATAAGGCCCCAAAGACATAATGAATGTTCAGCCCTCAAAAACTTGGCAGCCATATGAAAAATATAAATAAATTGGGAAAAAAACTTAGTGCATTTATTTCATTCCTAAATAAGCACAAAAAATTACTAAAGGGATTATATCCCTGTTGAACACAGTGCAGCCCAAACTGTGGAATCCAAATAGATATACCAACTTAATGTTCATTTTATGTTGATTTTATGTACACGTATGATTTTAATCACAGTTACTCTTGGGAACCCAGAACAGTGTTTCAAAGATATAATGCAGTCAGAAGGAATGTACTGAAATCTAAATTTGAAGCTGAACTATCATGAGTGGGTTCTTCATTCAATGTCCTACAGTTTCATTCCTGTACTTCTCTAAAACCTAGCAATAGCCTTCAGTGCCTTTGTGAATGTGTTCTGATACCCTGACATACTCTGGCAACCTGTTTCTGAACCAAGAGTGTAGCCACAAAGTTGAACAAAACAAGGCAGAAACAGCATGATGAAGGATATGAGCATGATTCTATCCACAGGATAGTCCTAATAGTGTTTTTACAGGCTGTCACATCTGCCTCTTGTACTATGGATAACCACTACAAAGACAGCAATATGCAATGAATTATGGAAACTGTCCTACTAATTGGTTTTGAAACTGTCTCATTGCTATTTGTTTCTCAATAAAATTAATAAAAAGATCAAATGTAAATGAGATACAGAAAAGAACCTGACATGAGAAGCTATGGGTGCAAGGTCTGGTGAAACCTTTCTTGGTTTGTTTGGAATCATGGCTCATTAGCTGGATATGTTAAAGATGATATTGTCCCTGGGAATGTTTCCTACTTAAAGTTGTCAAGCATTGTGGCTAGATCTTAAAAGATTCCCTTAATTTTTTTTTCTATCTAAAATCAATGAGCTGTAGGCCATAGCAACTAGGAGTGCCAAGGGTGTTTTAAGAACAGTCCTAATGTTTTGGCCAAATACGCGATGCAGCTGTTCCCAGTGTCTGACCTTAGGATCTCATTATGCTGCAAAAAGACATTTTTGATGGGACTCCTGATAATCATAAATGTATCAACCACTGACTACATTATTTCTTTAAGCCCAACTGGCAAAGCATGTTGTTTGATCTCTGTCCCTTAGGACCTCTAATGTCTATTAATGCTACTTGAAGTATAGTGCATGAACTAGTGTCAGTTCAGGGACTGTTTATTATTTGTTTATGGTGAGCTAAGCACAGAAATTAAAAATGTGTACTTAAAAATTTTTGCACCCTATTGTGATATCTAAATATGTCATCAGTAAACTCATTGTAGTGATGATTTGCATATTGTCAAACTTGCATGATGGTTGTGTGTGATATGTACTCTTCATTCATGGTAGGACTAGATATTGGTCAAAGATGGGCTGGACAAATAGACAAAACAATAAAGTTACCACTAGTTTCCCTATTAAATATGGAATGGAATAACACTGATCCCATTAGTTTATCAGTGGGAAAACTGAAACCCAGATTTCAAACAATGCCAGATTTCTAAGCTAATGGTCCCTACCCAATAAATTCACCTGCATTCCTTGTATTGGTGAGGTCCCAGTACAATATCCATATCACTATTACTATTTAGCAGCAACTTATGCTACTTTTATTCATTTTCAAAGTTACTCAGTTCCATACAAAATAATTTTTATATGTCTAAATCTACAACTTCAGTTCACTCATGAAATAGTAAGAGCAATGATGAATGTTTTTAATCTTTAAAGAAGCCTCCATAGCTTGACTTTCTTGATTCCAATTTTGTTCTTATACTGTCTCTTCCTGCTACTCTATATTTGGCTGGTTAGAGTCTCTCTGGGGTCAGTTCTCATGTTCACATGGAGCTAATGCAAAGCCTCCCTCAGAGATTTATTGAGATGTCAATGATCTTATGCATGGAGAGCCCTTGGAAGAGTGTGTAGCAGGTAGAAGTTACTCAGGCTCAGTGGAATAAGCACTTCCCTGGCAAGCACAAGGGCCTGAGTTCAATCTCTTGTTCTGCCAAAAAAAAAAAAAAAAAGAAACAACAACAACAACAAAAATATTGCTCAGGCAATATTGTCTGCTCTGATATTTCCAATACCATCTCTTTGATTCTCAGAACAATCTTATATGGTAGAAACATTTTATTCTCAGCTTATTGATGAAATGGGAGCTCCAAGCGATAGGAATTTGAAACCTTGTTCATAGGACCCGAGTGATTTTTTAATTAAATGCCTATTAGGTCAAATAGCCTGATTGGGGTTGTTTCATGGTAATTACTAAGGTTGAGAGAATGTAGGCTTTAGACTTCTTTAATAGTTATGTAAAATACAATTCAAACTATCTTATTTTCTGATTAAGGGAACCTTGTCTCTGCCTTTTTTCCTTATTCTTAGTTGTCCACATTGATGAGAATGTGTTAAGTAATAAATAAGTTAATGGTTACAATTTCTGACTCCATAACAGTGCTTGTAAGAAGCCCCTTACGTATTGCTTTCACTTTTGAAAGGACCCCCAACTCCAGCCATCATGGTCCTCTGGAATTCTGCCTGGGGAAATCTGATATAGACTTGCTAATTAGAATTTGTGAAATTACACTGCTAAATATTGTTGCTATTTTGCAGAAGATCAAAGAAACACCACATTCTCCTTCTGTCCTTAGATCGAGTAAGTAGTCACATTCCCTTGAGAAGCAACAAGATTTGATTCAATTTTTCAGATTTTTCTATTATTCTATCAGGTTCACTTGACAACAAAGGACAAACTGCCTTTCAAATATTGTAAGCGAATGGATCAGCAATTCAGAAGGAAAAAACATGGGTTATTAAGTAGGAACAAGTCTCTCTGAATATATTTACACCAACTCGTGGAAATCATTGTCCTTAGAAACCTCAGTGACAATCTATTTTCTAGTCTCACTATTGCTGCAAGTTTGACAGATGGTAATAAAATACAAGAAAATTACCTTTGAGCTCTGCAGTGTGTACTGATTCTCACATTCCTCATGTCTTGATTTTTTTTTTATTTTTTCAACACAGCTGTCTGCTTACAATATTATTCCTAGTCACAAGTTTTATGTCACAGACCTAAGGCTACTCTAAGTCATGCTTTCACAAAGGTAAGGAATACAGAATTTGTTGTCTGCATATACAAATATACATGCATACACACTATGTATATGTGTATAGGTATATATTAGTTAAGATGTGGAAGAGGACTTTCAAATCATCAACTCTCCTTTGGTATCAACTCATAGGAGAGGACACTGAAGAAGAGAGAAACGCTGTACTCTGAAGGCCAGCCAGAAAACTGGCTTTAAGGAAAGGTTTGTAAAGGACTGTGTGTGTAATAAGCAGCTACCATATTCTGAGGACTGTAGGCATTTTCCACGCATAAGTCCTGATACTATTTCCACGCTATTGGCATTGTCATTATTTGAAAGAGGAGAAAGTATCAGCTTAGAAAAGCTGCAGCTCTCAGGCTGGCAAAATAGCTCAGCAGACTAAGTGCTTGCTTAGGTAAACACAGGGGCCAGGGTTCAAGCCCTGGCCCTGCATGCTGTGCCAGCTTGCTCCTGGCATGTTGAGCCAGTGATAGAGTCTGGGTATGGTGGCCCACACCTATAATCACAGCAATAGGGAAGCAGAAATCAGGAGGATCACTATGAGTCCAAAGTGTGTTAAGAAAAAAAAAAACTGTTGTGAGTCCCTACACACACACACACACACAGCTGAAGCTCATAAGTGACATAAATGGATTTAAAGTGCTGATGCAAGAGCAAGCCAAATAGCTCAGTGGATTAAAGCACCTGCAAACAGGTGCAGGGCCTGGGGGTTCAATCTCCTGGCCTGCTGTGCAGGCCCTGTCCCCAGAGCATGCTAAAATGGCAATTGAGACTGGAAGTGGTGGCCTACGCCTGTAATCTCAGCACTCGGGAGGCTGTAAACAGGAGAATCACTATGAATCCCATCTAGTAGTGAGACCCTGAACATCCTGTAGACTGTTCCCTAAAATACAGAAACAATAAAAAAGAAAATAAAGTGTTGATGTAACTAGATTTTCTAGCCTCAAAGTACACTAGCCTTTGTGTTATGGACATAAGGTTTTGTTAATTGGCATGTCAACTATAGAATTGTTTTTCTTAGACTTCCTTTAGGTGGACTGATTTATATACATTGATGAAGGAAAAATTTAGAAGTCATCACTCAAACAGAGTGCCGTGAAAAGTACAACAAAACACCAGGAAATTGTAACTCCTCTCTTAGGACACTGAATTTACATCTTTCTTTGTTGAAAAAGATTAGTAATCATTAGAGAATTGTTTTGGATCAGTTTGTAGATATTCCAGTCCATAGTTGGGTGGCTTGAGACGAGGCAGTGTGACGAGGAATGGCATAGGAGAAGTAATCATGATAGGCAGGAAGCAGAGAGAAATCGAAGCAGGAGAGGGGCTTCTAGGCCACCCGCCCAGGGGCCCACTTCCTCCAACTTGCCATCACTTCCCCAAATCACATGCGTTTATAGCTAAACCCTCATCACCGGTGAGTATCACACATTCATATCCCAGTCATCTCCAAAACCCTGTTGGTGGGCACAAGAGGCTTTGAGAGGACATCTAGCTAGACTCCATGACAAGAAGCATGATGAGCCTAGTAATGTAAAATGAAGACTTAAGGATTAAATGATAATTGAGTGGGAAATGATTTAGCAGGTGATTCACCATTTGACGTCATGCCCAAATGTACTTAAAGTCATCTTTGTCCTACCAAAGATCATTCTGAGTACAGTAGTGTTATGGCACACATCCCCTAAGAAGCACTGCAGTTCATAAGCCACTGGGAAAATTCTACTGGCCATGGTTCAGTAGCTCAGGTGACTCCCAGTGTCTCTGCAAGGCTTGTTAAGCATTTACTCTCAGAGTTTCTGACTTGGCATATCTGGGTTGGGACCTGAGATATGTGTTTCTCACAAGTTCCTGAGTCAATCTGGTACAATCACCCCAAAAATCACAGTTGAGAACTTGTGCCTTAGATTTCACTTGGAGAGGAGGAAGCTGAGAACACAGGTTAACATGTGTGAGAGAATTTTACCATCCTGCCTATAATTGAGGCAAGGAGAGATCGGAAATTTTGTTTGAATCAGATTGATGAGGTAGATAAGCATGCACTATATTTTGTGTTGTTTTTTCAATCTCATTGCCATTGTCAAGGAGGCTGGAAGGCCGGAACTCCATAGGTTTGCACCAAGATTGAAATATACCTGGAGAAATTTTACTTTTGGGAGAGTGGATAAGTGGGTAGAATCAGGCTCAGGAAGTCCAACCTGCATTTATTTATTCTTAAGTTTTTATTCCCTTTTGATGTGGCAGGACTTTCTTTGAGAAAGGTCAAATAGATGGACTAACATTGGACTGATAGCCAGGAGCCTGGAGTTATGCTGGGATTTCATCTCTATAACTTAGACTCCATTGTTCTAGACCTGAGTTTTATGACTTGCAAACAGAGCATGTGAATAAGTGCCCTTCTCTTCTTCAGGGCTCTGTTCCTTTGAAAATGGTAGCCTTCTTCAGACTGATTTGATAGCACACTGTGCCTTAAAAGATAACACCTTTCTTTTAGGGGAACAGGAGAACAAACCGACTGGAGACTCAGCATATGGGTTTTAAACTTCATTGAAGAGCCCCTTATCCACATACAAGGCTACCAACTGCATTCCTCAGGAAACACACAGTGAGAGCTTGTGGAGAGATCTTCAAGCCTCCAAGTTAGGAGTCCAACCTAAATTTATATTAAATAAAACTGAAATGAATTATTCGGTACAGTTTTAAGAAGTCATCAATGGCAATGAGATGACAAATGTAGGAGGTGTTATTAATTACAGTAACACCAAGAAAGCAAACACCACCTGTGATTTGCCTGATTAATGATGTGATGTAACCCAGTGCACGCACCACTGGAGTAACACTCCTAACACTCTCGCCTGCATACTTGCAAGATCTGGAAACACAGAATGGGTTATGGGAGAAGGGAAGAGCTGCTTCATCCTGGCTACTAGAGGTCAAGTTCTTTTCTAGAGTATTTGAATTCCTCTCCTACTGCTCTGTCAGAAATGTGCAGTAAATTCAGAAGAAAAACAAATTCAATTGGGCACACACAGTCCTGTCAGCTGAACAGCTAGCTGCTCAGTAATGGTCTTTTAGCTCGCATTTCAGCTTCTGGTTGTAGTTGGTGCAATGCCCGTCCTCGCAGCATGCCAAAAGAGGGTTGTGATAATTGTGCTCATCACAGACCAACCTAGTGCATGAAGCTCCCCTGGATGGAGCAGCTCCCACTGAGAGTAAACACATTGTTCTTTAAGCAACAGTTTCCTCCTCTGAACTTAAAGGGAAGCCGGAGTTACCACCTATCATTTGTAAAACACCACTCCACTATGCTGGTTTCTAAGTTTATCCAGATAAAATTGGGGAGCAACATGGTGATTTCATTCTTTTCCTTAAGGCTGTAGCTTTATCTACTTTGGGACTAAGGCACTGACTCTGTTTTCTTGCCTGCACTGGAGGAATGTGGGATATATTATTTATCATAAAACATGTTCAGGCTACAAGCTCTGTTGCATAAGGAAGTAGCATTTGTCATCAGCTTATCCTAATGAAATCAATCATAGAAAACTACAACATTGTATTAGAAAAGAAACATTGATCCCACACCCAGAGAGTCCACTGAAATTTAAATTGCAGTGTCAAGAAAAATAATTGTATCTGGGGCTTGATTCAGAACTCAAAATCGATGATCAGAGCAGTGATTTCTCCTCCATTACACGACAGAGTCAGGATCTTGTACTTACCGAGAAAAGCTGACATCGCTACCGAGCAGGCTCCAGGAGAAGCTATGGAAAATTGTGCTTGAAAGTAGAAGTGTTTCCCTCATACAGCATGGCTAAAATATTTCTCTTTCTTATGGCATTTTTCATTCTTTTTCTTCTATGTGGTTATGTCAAGGCAAAGCATAATGCCATGGCAACTCAGAAACGGACATTGGTAAGTAGTAAATGTAACTGATGAAAGAAAAGGGAAAAATAAGCTGTTTGATTGGGTGCAGAGAGAAAAGAAGAATAGCCAGTCTGTGAGTGCGGGGCCCAAGTTCAGAACAGAGAAGCCAGTGTTCCTGCACTGGGCCATACATTTGCATAGCAGCATCACTGTTAGGCTTCGCTTGTGCATTAACTTTCACTTTCTATGAATCAGAGAGCTCACCATATCAAATGTATAAGTAATTTTATTCTGTATTCATGGAAAAAAATGGCTTTGTTCGTTTACCTTTTGCCATGCATATAATTAAGCATGAGACAATTATAACTTGTAATTCTTTGGGGACCTGCAATGTAATTCAGTTGTTGGATTTCAAGGGCATTTAAGGAAGAAAAGACTCTTTGCAGTGACTTTTATATGCATGCTAGTGAGGAATTTTCTCCCATAGCGCCAGAAGCTACTCATTTTGTAGTAGTCATAATTCTTATTGATTACCATTTGATTATACAAAATAAGGAAAGTGGGACCAATATATCATACTTATAGATTATGTGATTGCTTCGAATGTACAAAAATCAGAATTATTTATTGGCTCATTGATAGCTTTGATTCATGTTTAATCCTCTTACTGAGTTTCCCGTAACTCAACAAATTGGTTAAATGTCATAAGCCAGTGTTCTACTGATGGATAGTTTATGGGTAGGTCTATAAATAACAGAAAAGGAAAACAAACAAAAAATCTATTTTGAGGATAGCAAAAGGGGAAAACCATCAATCTTGAAAATAAAAAATGGTAAATAGAAATGGATGCAGTATTCAAGTATGGGAGTCTTTACTTAAGATCCTCAAGGATTGCTAGGGCGGCTGTGAAGCTCTTGCATCTCTGTGGACATTGCCAGGTGACTAAGAAGGAATGTGGACGTAGGAGACCTTTTCAAAGAAATAAACTCCCACAATGGCTTAACTGAGTGAAGCTCAGAATTTCTACAGGCCTGGTGCTTGCCTAATGGTTCAAACTGTCCAGATGTTTTCTGAAGGAGCTTGACATTCAGCAGCCCTTCACCATCTAATGAGGAGACTTTCAAGCTCCGCTCATTCCTTTCATCACCCTCTGCTCTCTGAGCTCCATCACCTTCTAGGAAGGTGTGAAAAGGAGCCTGGGTTCTCTCGGCTCTTGGATAATTTCCCAGTGCTTAGTTGAAAGACACCTCATGGGACAGTTTCACATTGAACAGTCGTGACTAGGTAATTAAATTTGGGCTGGCCAAATAAAGGAGTATCAGGGAAGTGTGTGAAAGAAATCAGGTACACTTGAGGCATTTGGAGCAGACTGTAAGTGCAGAAAGTGGAAGCCGTGCCCAGCAGCCTCCTTTACAATAATGGCCAATATGTGGATCTTTGTGTAATGAAATATTTGCAGGGCATGGTGAGCACAATGCGTTCTGGGGTGTCAGCTCCTCCCCACGCACAAGAGGAGGAAGAGCTCATTGGCTTTTACTTGTGCATCTTTGGGAGTTTCCACCATGATAATGAATATGTATTATTCTTTTTATTTCTTTTAAAGTGTGAATTTAAAAAAAATGTATTCATTTCTTTCGTATAAAACACATTTGGGGTGAAGAGTATGTATTCAATCCAAATATTTTCCCAAGAATATCCATTTGTTTGCTAAGGTTCCTTGCCATTTATACATTTAGGGATAATTTGGTTCAAGAAATGAAAACCAACTTTCAATTGTAATGGTTTGGTATAAATTAATTAGGTTATGTTTTTTTCAATTAATGTTAATGTAAAGAATATGAGGGCTGGGGAGATGGCTCAGTGGGATAAGTGCTTCCCTGGCAAGTGCAAGGGCCTGAGTTCAATTCCCAGTTCCACAAAAAAAAAAAAAAAGAATTTTTTAGCCGGGCGTGGTGGTGCATGCCTGTAATCCCAGCACTCAGGAGGCTGAGGCAGGAGGATTGTTGTGAGTTCGAGACCAGCCTGAGCTACAAAGTGAGCTTAAGGCCAGCCTGAAGTGCATAGTGAGACCCTGTCTCAAAAAGACAAAAAAAAAAAAAAAAAAAAAAGAATATGAGTAAAAAATAAAAGTCAGTGAAACAATTAAAAGAACTCTATGTTAAAAAATAACCTACTGTTTTTGAAAATCAGGGAATAGATAGTAGATGCTACATCTTTTTTTCTTTTTTGATGGAACCATGGATTGAACTCAGGTCCTTGTGCTTGCCAGGCAAGCACTTACTTTACTGAGCTATCTCCCAAGCCCCTAGATGCTACATTTCTTCTTTTGCTTGTGTGAGTATTCTAATGTTCTACTAGAAAATATATGAATAAAATATAAAAGACAAAAATTAAAATATACAATTTCAAGCTATACATTATAAGTAACAGAAAGAAGCTATTAAACATAGAAAAAGAAAGTAGATAAAAATGTAAAAAAGATTTTTATAGAAATTTAGGAAATAAATATTCCTATTAATAAAGGGAAATACTCTCAAATTCTTAAAATAATTGAGCTACAATAAAAATAATGGGGAAATATTTTATGGTTATTTTGATAAGTTAATGCTGACTTGGCTTAATTACTTTTAGTCATAGAAAGGCAAGGGCTAAGATTAATTATCATCAAAGAGGAAAAATAATTTTGAATATCAAGAATGTAATGCAATTTGAACCTCTTTAGCTGGCATATACAGTGGAATTCAATCAGTGAACGGGTAGAAGGATTAAACAATAAAAATATGAAAATTTGTAATTTGAGAGATTTTGAGAGATTATCCATCAAACATATTTCTCAGGTCAAAGAAGAAGGACAATTGCAGACACCTAAAAGAATGAAGGCATTTCATTTATCAGACCTCTTGTCAGTGGCCTAGAAGCAGTCTAAAAAGATACTGCACTGTCTCTCTGGCATGAGAAACTAATGGTGTAAACAAGAACCCCAAAGTGTAGTAGATACTGTGGAATAGAAAGAAATTGTGGAAAAGGAAGGGAGATGGGGTGGTGGTGGGTGGAGAAAAAACATGTGAAGAAGATGAAAAAATGGAACCAATTCTTTGTAAATAACGAAAGAAAGAGGGGCTGAAGGGAAAAAGGACAATGTGGAAAAAAAGGAACTAAGACAGATCATGTACAGGTACCAATTCCCCATGGTATGTATATAGGAATTATACAAATAAATTAATTTAAAAAACAGATGAGAGCCACCCGAGGTGAATCCATGCAGATGAGCAGCTCTCAGCAAGATGTAGTTTGTCCCTCTGGGGACTTATCTGCCAAATGTTTGGGCTGCTTTGGGGTGCTGCTGGCATCTAGCAGGTAAAGGTCAGGGATGCTGCTGAATGATGTGCAAGGTGCATGCCGACTTCCCAGGGCAAAGTCATGCGTCCAAATGTCAGCAGTGCAGAGGTGGGGAAGCTCGCCTAAGTATTTCCTACATTCCTAAGGTGATGGCTGAGATGACTGCATAACTGGGTTAGTGAGTAAATGAGGTAAGTTTGGTGGGTCTTGCCTATCTCCCCGAAACTAGGCATAGATCTTTTCCCCAGCTACCTGTTGGCCAAACTTTAAAAGACCAGCAGTTGGAAGGAATATCAAGTTTCAGTCTGCTTCTCTGACAATTCCTTTAAGTTTGGAAACAATTTTAGAAGGCAAAGATGAAATGACAATGAAAAACCTTTATATGAAGCTATTATCATTATCATTATTATTATTCTGTAGTACCTGGGATCAAACTTTGGACCTTGCACTTGCCAGGCAGGCACTTAAGCCACTGAGCTAGCTCCCTGGCCCCCAGGAAGTAGTATTGACAGGGTATCAGCAGAGTCAGGAGAGCAGCTGCAGACTGCATATCCAGTAGCTGGTGCCTTCTTAGTTCTTCGCTATTAATATCTTATGTACTATTCAGTGTTCCCAAATTAGACGTCACATAGTGACAATGATCTGCAGACTTATTTTTTAAACTTCACAGGTTAACTGGTAGCATTTAAATATCAGCAAATCTTCCATCATGATGCAGGTTCATTTTTTTTTAAAGTTAGAATATTTTATTTTATTTTTTTTCTGCGTAATTTTTAAATTTATTTTTTATTTTATTGAAGTACAAATATCAATCAGACAGTTTTAAGACACCATAACAAGACAGATTCGATAAATTAATACATTGCAAACTGTTTTCATACTGTTTTGGTATCGTACAAGGTGCATACATGATATACTTACAGACATTATTATAGCAGATGTCTCTTATCAGTAAATTAAGAGTGTAGCTGTTTACTTATCTTATTTTTATACCTGAATTATATCAAAAATGCAATCATTATTTTCATAGTGGAAGACCATAGTACTAGAAGCTGACATAGCAGGTTCATTTTTATAGAAGCAGCTAGAAAAGAAAACTGAAAACAATGGGGAGATATTCCCGTAAGAGTTAGCTCCTGGTGAGTAAAGCTGCCTGCCTGAAAGGAGCAATTATCCCGGTTCCTCACTGGGTCTGCTCCAGTAGGCTATATTACCTGCTAGTTTTGGCAGCAATTCACTTAGTACCTTCTGTCTTAAAAGATTATATTCATGCTCTTTTTATTTTGCTCATTCGGATGACACTGTAGAATGATAATGCATTTCAGAAAATGATTTGCAATTTTGCCTAGATTAATTTTCATCAAATCAATTTTGGCTACTCTTATTCTAATCACAATGTTGACTTTTCTATGACTTTCTTCTACTTGTTCAGTTAGTCAAGGGGTGACTGAAGGATGAATAAAACCCACTGGGTTAGTCAGGGACCACTGTATCATTTTCTATCAATTTTATCAGCTCATTCATTTTGGGCCTATAAGATATAAGTGAAAATGTCCCCCCAAATAAATATTTTGATCACTTTGAAAGTAAACTGCTAAAGACAATTTGCTGAAATCTTTGTAAAATACATTTTAGAACAAAAATACTGAATACTGTTATTGAAGGTGGTTATAGCCAAAGTGTAAGCAGATGTTTTATAATATCAGTGCAAGTCATTAGTAGATCACAAAAAGTTTGACTCTTTGAATAACAATTGGTTCAAATCACTGATCTAGAGGAAACTGATTAGTTTTGATATTCATAAACTGCAGGCAAGTTTTTATATTGTCTATGCTGCGTAGTAGAAGAAAATTGCAAACATTTATCTCAAATATAAGAAATAATGTGCTACTTGGAAAATAATCTGTTTGTATAGGACAATTTTCCTTACAATTTTGGAATCTGTATCTTTCTGCTCTTAAAAATTACTTAGGAATCTGAGAATGTACATTAAAATCACTTCTATCTACTATACTAGAGACAAAATTAGAAATTTTTAGAATTATTTTTCATTTTTCAAATGTCAGTATTCCATTACACAGTAGTACATACGGCATGTTTTTATATTTTCTGAAACAAAAAGTCAGTGAGAATTAAAAAACAGCCTTTATTAATTGAAGATAGATAAATTACCCACTTATGCATTTAGCCTCTTGTATTATATCATCTTGGGTAAACTCTACAAGGAAAAATCCAGCCTCATACATAGTTGGAAAAGTGATGATGGTTCACTTTTGAAGCTTTTCATCCTTGAAAAGGTTTTAGGGACTGCTGTTCCCAAATTGTTGACGTAGAATTACCCTTTTTGGGGACTGTGGTGCTATTTATTATCTATTTATTTATATTTGGATATAGGTTCTCGCTATGCAGTTCAGATTTATAGTAACTCTTCTGTCTCCGCTTCCTTAGTGCTGGGATTACAGGCCTGCACTGCCATGCCTGGGGCTGGGACTGGCACGTCATATGGCACTGAACACATTCTCTCTGTCCCAGTCAGTCAGTCAGTCAGTCAGTCTTGTCTGTCCATTTGTCTATCCCTCCCTCCCTCTCCCTCTCCTCTCTGTCCCTTTCCCTGTGCCCCCCCCCCCCCGTGCCTACCAGGTAGGCACTTATGCTGCTATGTGATGCTAAATTTATGCAAAGTACTGTTCCCAGATATTTAATTGAGTATTAAGTATTGCTGTGAAGATACTATCTTGAGTCATTAAGGGCTGTAGATCAACTGACCTTCAATAGGCATGTCATCCTAAAAAATCTGCATGAGCCTGATTCACTCAGTTAAAAAGCTAAAGAAACAGAGCTGACACTTCCTTGAAGAAGAAATTCTACGTTGGATAGTGGTGTCAGCTCTTGCTCTAGAATCCCAGCCTGTCTTTACTGACAGCCTACCCTATGCATTTCAAACTTGTTCACACAGTCCCCGTAAGTGTGTAGACCAAATTCTTTATAATAAATCTCTTAATAACATCCTCTATCCCTTCTATTTTATTTTTCTTTTGGTTTTGTCAGGGTCTTATGATCTATCCCAGGCTGGATTAGAACTCAAATCCTCCTGCATTAGCCTCCCAAGTACTGAGAAAACAGGTGTGACTTACCTAATGGGATTAATATGATAATTTTACAAAGTTCACAAAGAAAAATGGTCACTGTTAGCTTTAGAGGGGAAATTTAGCAAATGACAACAGCTGTCAGCAGTAGTCTTTTTTTTTTTTTTTGGTGGAACTGAGGATTGAACTCAGGCCCTTGAGCATGCCAGGCAAGCATTTATTCTACTGAGCCATCTCCACAGCTCCAGGAGCACTTAGTCTTGTTTCTTAAATTCCTGGCTCCTATTCCAACACTTTACAAATTTATCCTTCACTCTAATAACTTTCTAATGCACATGAAAGCAAATTTGCTTACATAGACATTTTTATCACTTCCTGTACATATACCACAAAAAGTTTCTCATGAAATGGGTGTGAAATATCTTTAATACATGTACTCACTGTATATACTAAGAAAAAGTTATATCAAATATTTTCACATACCTGTTTCTAATATTTGAGTGAAAAGTGATTAAAAATCATAGGACTTTGTTTTATAATCACAGATCTTATAATTTACCTGGGAGCAATGCCATTATTTGTTGAGATATGAGATGAAATTCGATAAAATACTAGGAATCTGATTCTGTCAGCACTTTTTTGAGCCTCAGGCATTACAATAGAGTCACATCCATATTTTTTAGCTACTAATATTTTTTACTACTAATGAAATTGTTATCCACATATAATGCTAGCATTTATCAGTGGGTTTATGGAAAACAAGGATGATAGGCAGCAAGCAGGCGGTGAATGTTGGCACACAGATTGGTTGCTGAGAGTACAGAAAATTGATAAAAACAAAAAGGTGAGAAGGAAAGTGTAGAAGTTGGCAGAGATGGCAAAATCAAATAATTGATGGAATGTGACCTTTTTAAAGACAATCAAAGAAAACTGAGTGAGCCAAGGATGCCGGGTTGTGTTGAGAAACAAGAAATGTTTGTAAAACACTGAGATGCTCATTGTTTTCAGGACAGAGGATATGTATCTGGGATTTCCTTAAAAGCAAGAGAGGGCTCAGGGGCATCACTAAGCTCAGCTGAGACACACCTGGCACGTGTCCTGCTTCTGGCGTGTCCTCCTACTGCTAATGCCAGCACGCTGCTTGCCCCCTTTGGGTCATCTGTGAGCTTTCACCTAGCTGTGCTTTGCATTTCTGGATATATGCAGAACTGAGACTATTACTAGGCAGCTTGCCACAGAGCAAAACCATCAATAGGTAAGTCTCATATTCTTGAAAATCACAATTTTAGGAATCTGTATGTACTGAAACGTGAAGACAAGTAGATCTCCATATTTTGGACTTAGCTTGAGAGAGTAACACTGAGAAGAATTATGATGCAGTTGTTTCTTAGTATAAACTGGAATTCTAGACTCAGAGAACAGTGGTCTGTGTATTTATGGTGAACTGGAATAGATGTAAATCCCATTTCAGAGGAGTTAATTATTTTAATCGTGTGTTGTATTGATGCCATTAATACAGATAATTTTATAGGAATTAGAAGGAAAAAATGAAGACATTAAGAAAAAATCACATAATCACTTTTTAAAATAATTTACTGCTCACTATATGCATGCACTTAAATGATTCATCAGGGGAGGAGTAGATTTCATCGGCATGAGTTTTTGCTCAGACCTTATAGCTATCCACTCTCACTCATTTGTAAGACAATTGCTTAGGGTAGAGGAAGAGTGACATCTGGGACTAAAGACACATGATCTGCACCTAGAAATCAAAGCTCTGCGTTACTTAGTTGTGCTAACTGGGAGTATGTGTGTGGTTCACCCTTCTAAAAGGTTTCAGTGAGAGATCCCTTGGAACTGACCAAGTTAAAGAAATGAATGGCCTTGGCAAGCCCTGCTCCATGAAATAGAGCCTTAAAGAATATGTGGACAATTATTAGTGTGTCATTGATAAGGAGACTGGGATTCATAAAGATCAAGTCATGTACATGAGGTCATGTATCAGTGTCATAGCCAGGACTATCTGGTAACTTCTAGAAGTGCATGGATTTCCTCCACTTTACAGTGTTTCCTTGAGATTACAAAAATTTCTGTATTTCTGTTTAACTGGTGTTTACCTAATTCAAACAACTTCAAGAAACCAAGTATTCATTAGATCACAGAACTGCAGGGTTCAGAGATAGAGGGGTTCCAAAGATGTCATCAGCTTGGAAACTTCAGACAGGCGGGTTGGCAGAGAGGCAGGCAGAGACAGAGGCAGGCAGACACACAGACACACACACACATACACACACACACACACACACACACACACACACACATACAGAGACTCAACCTAGAAACCTAAACAGAAAGTCTTCCCTGATAAATGTTCCATTGCTAAAGTGCTGAGGAAGATGGATTGGTTCATTCTGAGTTGTGTGACCCATCGCAGATCCACAGGAATGGATTAACCCTTGATTAACCAGATTACAGGAACAACTCTGGGGCAGACTTCCAGAGGCTGTGATTCATTCATCATCTAGTGCTGGGATTATGGTGGGAGCCTACACCTGCACTGGGGCAGATGGCCGGGATGCAGCACAAGGAAGGGGGGAGGCTGCCTCGGCTTCTCCTGCTGCTTCAGAGCACTCCCCACTTTGCTCTTTGCTGCTTTTCTCGGCCATGAGCTGCTGCCCTCTGCCAAATGCCCATCCACCTTGGAGTCAGCCAAGTAAGGACCGCAACCTCCATAAACTTTTAGTTTTGGGTGTTGAGTATTTTGTCCCAGCAATGGGAGAAAAGTAACTGAGACAGGCCTGGCAAACAAATATACATTACAGTCATATTGTAAAATGTAACCCACAGAAGAGGGCACACGAGAAGAGAAACTCACCAAGCATAGGAGTATGAGCCAGGGCTAGGGTGTTGTTTTTCTTCTAAATGACTGATGTCAGAATCTGTAATAGTGAACATAAAGGAAAATTTTTATTTCTAATTATAGAAAATTGATTAGCTGTGGTTTCCATGTGGATACTCATTTCCATACACACTCAATATAGTAAACATTTTATATTCATGGATTAATGTCTGGCATTTAATGAATGTTAGTTCCCTTTCTTTGCCCATATGGTCAAGGATGCCAGGCCAAGTTCCATTGGTCGGTCTGTTGGTCGCTTGGTCTGTCTGTCTGTCTGTCTGTCTGTCTGTCTGTCTGTCTGTCTGTCTGTCTGTCTGTCTGTCTGTCTATCTATCTATCTATCTATCTATCTATCTATCTATCTATTTATCTAAATTTTAGTACAGGGTCTCACTACATAGATTGGACTCCAGTGATTCTCCTGCTTTCAGCCTCCCAAGTGTTGGGATTACAGGCATGCCACCCTGCCAGTCTCAATCATCCTGTCAGCATGCCCAGGGGGCAGGGCTAGCGTGGCAAGCTGGGGATTGAATCTCGGCCCCTGTGCTCTGTGTAAGCAGGCACTTTAGTCTGATGAGCTATCTGGCCAGTCCTAAGGTCATCCTATTTATTAGCACAAGCTACACATGGTCTCTGTGGGGATCAAAGCATCGTTTATGTGATGAAATCAAATAGTTAAGGTACTCTGCACTTTCCTAGTTGTGCCTTTCAGTGTTTAGGAGTTTGAATGCCACTGTTTTCCAAATGCCTTTGCTTTTGTCATTTCTCAACACATATTTCCTGCTCCCTTTCAACTACAGCAGGCCTGCATTATTCTGATTTTCTTCATAATTTCAATTCACTTGAATCTTGATTAATTTGGCTTTCAGAATTTCATGATACAGGTGGAGACATTGTGGACTCTGGTGAACCTGGAGTTCTGGGATGTCACATTTAAAGATTTGAATGGAGTGCAAATTCTCAAGAAATTGTCAGATGGGTGAGAAAGAGGCATGAGGGCCTTTGTGGACTTACTAGCCTTTATCAAAGCTAAAGAGCTGGTGTATAGTCATAAATAGGAGCTAGGGCTTTCAATTAAGCAGGTCTGGTTCAAATTCTGACTTCTCACTAGTTGTATATCTTAGAGAACTTTGTTCACATCTTTGAACTTCGGTTCCTCACCTGCAATGTGGGCACAATGCTACCAGCTAATTAATAGACAAGTTAAATAGAGTGCTCAGTGCCCCGTAAACTCCAAGATTGCCTACTGTATTATGACAGTCACAAGATGATTTACATATGAATGATGAAACAAAGTTAGAAGAGAAACAGAACATAATACAGTTCCCAAAATAGACTAGGCAAGACACACGCAGGTGTCGAACTTAGTGCTGAGATGCAGTGCGGGTCTTTTCTGTGTTCTCCAAGCAGGCTTTCCTGCAGTTTTTCAATTCCAGGATCCATCTCCCTTTGGACTTTGCGTAATCACAGGCAGATTTAATTCCCAATTATAGATTGCTTACAACATCAGCTGCTGCATTAGTACCCTCTGCAGTTTGGATGTAAGCAGATTTACTGTGCGAATTACATCCTGCTTTTAATTTATTCTGCAGATCACCATGCTCTGCTTATACTAATCAATACTTGTCAATCAATTGGGTAGTAGAAGGAAGTGCTTTTTCTATTCCATTCTTTCAAAATCAGACTAGATTGTTTTACATAAATTGGCAAGCAATCCACATGTAAGTAAATGGATTATGATGGAAAAGCTTATTGTACTGTAAGACTTTTTTTGTGCTGTAAGACTTTGCAAGGCCTCTTTCCGAAGAGGTGTGTATAAGGTCCACTGATGTCAAGCTGTTCTTTGTCTACTCTCACAAAGCCAGTTAAGTCGGCATGCCATTGCTATTAGTAGTTTAGGATTCCTCTACATAGAAGGCATGGAAGAAGAGTGCCATGGGAGGACAATGTTCTGGTAACTCTGAATCTGATACCTGGGCTCAGTGTCATTGCCAACATCACGGTCTGGACAGAGGCTGAGCAGGAGGGTTGATCCATGCAGGACCATAACCAGTATCTGCTGGGACTTTGGATCAAGAGCAGCAGGATCTGGCTGTCGATGTGACGTTTTCATTTATATCCCCTTTTTTTGTTCAGTTTTGTCAGAGGTTGGTATTCTATTGCTATTCAAATATTGTAGGTGTGTGAATTCAGCAAAATGATCCAGTATAGTTCAGTAGACCATAAGAGAAGGACCATTTTGAAGTGAATTATTTTGCTTTTCATTCTCTTTTTTAAAAATTAATTTTATTGAGAAAGAACTAGCAATGAGACAGCTTCAAAACAGGTCAGTAGGACAGTTACAATAATTAATACACTGCATATTGATTTCTTCATAGATGAGACATAACTTGTCTAAACAGTATTAGTACAAACATATATATATATATATATATATATATATATATATATATATATACACACACACACACACACACATGCATACACAATGTATATACAAGTTAGTTTAGTTAGGTTAGGTATATAGCTACTTTTTCTTAGTTCAATGAGAAGATTTGTATTAATACTGTTTAGTCAAGTTATGTCTCATCTATGAAGACACCAATATGCAGTGTACTAATTATTATAACTGTCCTACTGACCTGTTTTGAAGCTGTCTCATTGCTAGTTCTTTCTCAATAAAATTAATTTTTTAAAAAAAAGTTTGAAAAGCAAAATAAAAAACAAAAACAAACACAAAAAAAGTGACATTTTCAGTAGGTTCAAGCTTTGATGGTTTCCCTGAGGGCCAGGAAGATAGCTCAGTGGAATAAGTGCTTGCCTGGCAAGCGCAAGGTCCTGAGTTCAATCCCTGGCACAAAACAAACAAACAAACAAACAAACAAAAAAGATGTTTCCCTGATATAGCAGAGGGCAACAGAGGGGTGAAGAATGAGGGTGCTCCGTGTTGGGCTTCCACCTGGGAAAAGCCCAGGCATCACAGACTTGCTGAATGCTTTCGTATGGCCCCAAAGCCTGCTGGACACTTGCAGAACCTTGTCGCACGTCTCCAGAATCTCTGGCCTTTCTTTTACTCCTCAAGAGTAAGTAGCCCCATTTCTCACTTTCATTTACATGTGTCCTCCAGCTGCTGTCCCCTTCACTTGGTCATCTAGCATGTTGATCCAGGAGCCCTGATTTCCAGCACGACCTTGGCTTTGGGGACCTGTGCAGGACTTGCTCCTGTTTCTACTGTCATGTTGGTGAGAGGAGCTAGAGATTCCTAACTTCATTTAGAAGCAGCTCTAATCCCAGTTCCACATTGAAATAAACCGAGTTGGGTCAAATATGCTGAGTTGACAACTCATCTTGATCGTCCACCAACCTCAAGAGGGATTAGGATTCTACAATCATTTCAGCTAATTTTTCTGGGAAAGTCTATAGGAAAAAGGATGTTTTCAAATTAGCTTTCTGAGATTCAAGGTTCAGATTGTCATATATTCTCATTTATTTTATATTCTAAGATTTCTAGTTTTGTGGCTTGTTTTACAATTGATGTATATCCTTAATATTTTTAATCTCAAAATGTGATAGTGAAAAATACATTGTAGGTTATAGTTTATGGTATTTTAAACATAAAGTATATGGTAGTAGTACATCTCATAATTGATATTCTTATGTATAGCTATGGCTTGGTTTTATATTTTCCTACATTATCATATTTTAATAACTTGAAGGGGTGATATTCTTTTTTTTTTTTAAATATTTATTTAGTACAGGGTCTTGCTATATGACAGGGCATGCCTAGAGTTTGGGGCAGGCATGGCATGCAGTACCAGGGGTCTGACCGGGGTCCTTGCACTTGCTAGGCAGGCACTTAGACCACTGAGCTAGCTCCCCAGCCCCAGTGATGACATTATTAACAAGTATGAAAGCCAACTACATTATGAGAATTGATGAATCATAAGCCAAGGGGTAAATTAAACTTGGACTGCAGTTGCTTCACTATAAAAGGTCCTCCACAAAACAGTAACCGTCTTTACTTGTCAAGACAGAAAACAGAGATGGGTGTTCCATTGCTGTTAGAGAAGCTGTATTTGGAGAAGTCTTTAAAGAACACTTTCATACTTGATGCCAGTTCAAATATTGTATGTACTTGAATTCAGCAAACTAACCCAATATAGTCCAATAATCCATAATTGAAGAACCATGTTGTAGTGAAAAAAATATATGTATATACAAAATAATTAGTATAGATATGCACCTACTTTCTCTGAGTTCAATGAGGAGAAAGATTTGTACTATATTGTTTAGACAAGATATCATGTCTGCATCTTGTACTCTGAATAACCACTATGAATACAATAAGCAATGAATTAATTGTTGTAACTGTCCTACTAACAGTCCTACTAAGTGCACACTCCACCCAGAAAAGCCTGAAGAGATTGAAAGAGCAACACCCTTCTTGTACCTGTAAGAGGTGAGGACACAGGTGCATCATGGCTTCCCAGACAGAGACAGCCGGGCACTCAAGAGCGTGACTCAGCATAGCAGAGAGGGAAAAGTCCACTAACATGAGAGCAGGTGCCAGCCTGGGAAAACCCGGAAGGTGACTGTGGAGCTGCGGGAGGCTTCGTGTGCCAAGTCTAAGAACAAAAATCAGGGAGCCTCAACAGCTAGATTTTACCTCCAGTATGACCAACTTCTTACAGCAAGTAGAGGAAAACTCCATGCTTCTGTCTGCAAGAGGTGAAAGGAGTGGTCAGCTCTTTAAGACAAACTCTGCCCTCAGGAGAAACTGCTGATCTGCTGGGGTTTTATCGGAGTGTGGATGACATAAGAGTGGAAAAGTACTTGGCTCCAGCTCACTCCAGCCTTTCACATGGAAGAAGGGAAACTCCACCTGAGGTTGTGCTGGCCACCCTTTATCATGGAAGAGGGAAGAAAAACCTGAGACATCTTTGTGAAATTCACAGTTCAGAGACACAAACTCACTAAAAGATTGGAACTGAATTATTGGAACTGTCTTAGAATGGTTCTTCTCCATCGGCATCTGACTTCCATATTATTAAAGGTTTGATTTGGAGTGCCCTTTTTACTTGCAAATTATGTCTAGTTATCATTCAGAAATATGAACTTTTCTTAGAGGTGAAACACACACACAAACACACACACACACACGTGCACGCACACGTGCTTGAAGAGACAAAGCAATCAGCAGAATCAGGCATAAAAGGAATTTCTGAGCTTGAGAATGTATCAATAGTAACATTCCAAACTGGGGGAAAAAAAACCACTAAAACAAACACAATCTAGAGCAGAGTATCCAAAGAATATAGTACAGCTACAAAATGTGTAACATATGCATAATGGAAATATGAGAAAATAAAACACCAAAGTATTGGAAACAACAGGGAGTGAGAATTCCTAATTAATGTCAAACATCAAACTAGGGAGTTCTGAGAACATAAACTAGAATAGCTGCCAAACAACGAAACTACACATATCAAACAATGAAATCACAGAAAACCAAACACGAAGAAAAAAATTTTTTTTAAATGAGTCAGAGGCAAAAAATGCCATGCATGTATAGGGAACAAAGATAAGAACTCCATGTGATCTCTACCTAAAGCAAGGTAAGGAAGTAGAGGTAGAGGGATATATTTAAAGGGTTAAGAGAGGTCACCCTCTAGCTTAGAACTCTAAAACCTGCAAATTGATCTTTGAAAACTGCAGGAGAAAAGATTTTCTCAAACAAATATAGAGAGAACTTGTTACTGTAGGGCCACCCTTGTGGGAATGTTAAAAAATAATACAGGTCAGAAACTCAAATCTATGTAGAGAAAAGAAAATCTGTAAAGAATGTATACATACACATGAGACAAAAACTTTTATTTTTCTTATAATTGATGTAGCAGATAGTATGCTCAAAATGACACTGTATTTGAATACAGTAGATACAGATATAGATATATAGGAGCAAAACAACAGCAACTAAACATGATGCAGGAGAGCAGAATTATAATTATTTTGACAAATAAGTAAATATTATTTTGATATGAGGCGCTCACATCACCCATGAAGGGGAACAGTGTTATATGAAAGTAGATATGTTTGTTGTGAAGAAATGGAAAGTGCTCGCAAAAGACACAGAAGAATGTCTTTTTGGAAGACAAAAATAGGAACAAGGACATACATATTAACTCCTACTTTACATAATTGCATTTATATTCTGATGATCTTGCTACAGTTACTGGTAGGACAAAAGAATAATGAATATGGACAAGAAATAGGAAACTAACAAATGCGATAGGTACTGATGCATGTTTATCAAGGGTCACTTTGAATGTCAAGGCTTTAGTCACTCCTCCCACAAGAGAACCTGAAATAGACACTACAGGGTAAGAGTAATCGGATAGAGAAAAAATGCCTATGGTAACCCTAGAAGCTACAAGACAATAAGGCACTACTAATTTTGGATGGGAGAGACTTCATAGCAAATGATGGTATCAGATATAAAGAAGGACATCCATCACACAATGATAAAGGTGTCACTTTTTCAGTGAGACAGGATCCTTAATGTATATGTACCTATCAAGAAAACACATCAAAGGCTGTGAGGCAAAAGCTGATAGAGCTACAAAGGAAAATAGACAAATTCCCTGGGCTTCAACACCTATCTGTCAGAAGCAGACATGTGCAATGGGTGGAAAACCAGTGCAAACGTGGCTTAACATCAATTGCAGTGTATAACATGACATCTGTAGGTTACTTTATTCACAAACAATACAATGCACATTTTTTCAAGCTTACCTTGAATATTCACTAACAGAGACCATGTTCAGGGCCGTAAGACATACTATAACCAATTTATACGTAAATCACACGGTATCTCTTCTCAGCTCACAGTGTTTTTAAAGTAGAAACCCACAATACACATATAATTGGGAAATCCCTAAATATGTGAATATTAAGCAATATATTTGAAAATAAAACATGACTCAAAAAGAAACCTCAAGAGAAAATTCAAAATATTTTTAACTAGATAAAATGAAGATTTATCAAAATTTGTGGTCTATAGCAAAAGCAGGGCTAAACAGGAAATTTATAGCATTGAATGCATACGTTATAAAAGAAGTAACCCAAAATCAAAGATCTAAATTTTCCCATAAAGAAATTGCAAAAATAAGAGCAACTTAAATCTAAAGTTGACCAGAGAAAAGAGTAGAAATCAATAGAATGAAAAGCAGAAAAATCAATCAAGAATATCACTGAAAATCTGATTCTTTGAAAACGTAAATGCAATTGAAGGACCTTATCTTCACTAGGCTAAGTAAGAACATACACTAGTAATATCAGAAAAAAGAAGACATTGCTGCAGGGCCTGTGAACATTAGAGGGATTAATTTGAGGGCTGAAGTTGCAGCTCAGTGGTGGACCACTTGCCTAGCATGTACAAGCCCCAGTTCAATTCCACTCCCTCACTCTCTCTTGCTGCACAAAAACCACTTCCAAAGTGAACAATTTTGTAGCCACAAATATGATAACTTACAGAATGAACATATCTTTTTTTTTTTTTTTTTTTTTTTTTTTTGTGCAGGGTCTCACTATGCAGCTTGGACTCATAGTGATCCTTCTGTTTTCAGGCCTCCCAGTGCTTGGATTACAAGTGTGGACTGCCACAATGGGACTCAATCACTGGCTCAGTGTGCCCAAGGGCAGGGCTCATATGGCATAATGTGCCAGGGATTGAACCTCAATCCCTGGGCTTGCCTAAGCAAGTGCTTATTCTGCTGAACTATCTTACCAGCTCAGTTAACATCTTTGTAAAATCACAATATTGAAATTCACACAAGAAAACAGATAAAAACAGACAGAACCAAATCCAGATGTATTTTCCAGTGAACTCTATTAAACATGTAAGAGAAACTTACACTAATCTTCTATAATCACTTTCATAGAATATGAACAGGGAATACTTCCCAATTTATGCCATGATACCAATATTAAGCAAAGTGACACAAAACAGTCAATGAAATGACAGTAGAATAATTTCTCTCATAAACATAAACGAAGAAATTCTCAAGTAAATGTCAACAGAATATAATAATGTATACAAATAATTGTACACCATAAATAAGTGGGATTTCTCCCTGTTTTGCAAAGCAGGTTAAGTATTTGAAAATAAGGTAACGTAATTTACAGCATCAAAAGGCTATACAGAAAAATCATACAATCACATCAATACATGAAGAAAAAGTCTATCATAAGGTCTAATGCTCATTCATGATCTTTTAACAAGTTTGGCAGTACATAAACAAGATAACTAATTTTCTCAACTTCATGAAGAGTATCTACTAAACCTCTACAATTAGTACAATACTTAATGATCAGAAAACTTTTTTTCTCATAAAGATCAGAAATAAGGGATCCATTTTCTCAATACTTTTTGAAATCATACCAATGACCTTAGGTAATGTAATTATGACAAGAAAAGGAAAAACATATCTACAGGTTGTGAAAGAAGAGTGTTTTATCACAGATATCAGATAACAGCTAACAGATCCCTGTAGATAACATAGACAACAGGTCTATGTGCAAAGTCTGAACAAACTGACAAAAAATACATGCAAATAGCAAGATTGAATGACACAAAGTTAGCATAAAAAGTCAACTCATTTTGTGTATAGGCACAGTGGAGAGACAGTATTTGAAATAAAAATGCAGCTTATAGTAGCACCCTAAAATGATGTATAAATTTAGTACATATTTAAAATCTGTACAACGAAATGATGTATAAATTTAGTACATATTTAAAATCTGTACAACGAAAATTATACAACTCATAGAAGAAATTAAGGAAGAGTAAAGTAAATAGATATTCCATGTTTGTAAACAAGGAAACTCAATATTGTGAAGATACAAGGACCTGGGGAGACAGCTCAGTAGAATAAGCTTTTGCTTGGTAAGTGCAAGGGCCTGAGTTCAATCCCCAGTTCTGACAAAAGAAAAAAAAAAGATGCAAGTTCAACCCCACCTGGTCATGGGTTTAATGCAATCCCAATCTACATTCTATCATGTTGTGCATCATGAGTGTAAACAAAATAATTACAGAGTTTAGGTAAAGGAGCAAAAGTCCACAATAGTCAACACATTTTAGGGGGAAAAAGAGGTTAGAAAATTGACACCACCAGACTTTGAGATTTGCTTTAGGAAATATAATAAGGCTAAAAATGTCCACACTTAACTCCTCCTCAACAAAGAAGAACCATAGTGCAAGAAAACACTGAAAATTGATGAGACTTGACTGTTGTAAGAATCATAAGAAACATAATGAGAGAAACCAAATACCCCAGCATCTGTTACCCAGGATTCACAGCTAGTGGAATGGAGGCCCCCTTTCACATAAAATGCTATGAGTGCAGATCCTGGCAATGCAAGCAACTGCAAAGCTCCACAGTCCTCACAAGCTTGCCACCTACTTAGATAAGTCATTGGAAATGTGTACAGAAGATTTACTTTTGTTCAGAACTGTGGAAGCTGGAAAATAGGTCAAAGGTGTGCAGGTGGGACTAGACCTCAGTGCCTAAAGCAAACAAGCCACCTCAGTTCTGAGCTACATCTGTCTGGTTGAGGTTGACATTAGTCACAAGGCAACCTTGTGTCACGCATTATTAACTTTACAAAGGTATAAATAAATATCATTTTTTCTTTTTTAGGTGGGTTCATCTAACCAACTAGACAGACCACCTGGTCCGGATTTTGTCTTCTTGTCTATCTTTCTCATTCCTGCCATTGTGTTTCCCTGGGTAGAACTGATCACAGTGAGATCAACTGATCCATACATACTTTGGAAAAGCTTACATCACCTCCTAACAAAGCTGTGGTATACTGTAGCCAGGAAAAGTGAGGTGTGGTCTGGACTTGGGCTATTCTTGGTGGTCAGAACCCCTACTTCTGCCCATATTTGGTCCCAAAGACATGCCAATTCCCTGGCCTGGGAGCAGCTGCCTTACAAACCCAACATCGCCCCATGTCACTGTAACCAAGGCCCAGGGGGTGTTCTGTATTATGGGAGACATGTACAACATGCAGGGCAGTGGGTTGCACTGCTCCTGACAACCAGAAGATCATGGAGCTTGCCTGCTGAGGCCAAAGTTGGGTCTTCCCAGATGAAGATTCACTGCAGTGACAGGACTGATGACAGATGCCACACAGTTTCTGAGTCCTCTGCCCTCTGTGCCACACTCAAGTACTTCTTAATGATAGGGCAGGAAAGTAAGACTGATCCTTGCTCCTACCCTGCTTAGGTGGTCTGATAAGGGACCCTTTAAGAGCTTTGTGGTCTGGCTGTCACTCTGCTGCAGGGTTTGTACAGCTGGGTGGGTGTAGGCAATTTTGCCCGGCTCCTATCAGTTTCACTCTTGGGTTGTCACTACTACCAAAGGAAAACTATATTTCATTCTGGTACCTCAACTGAAGTTTCTAACATCTCTTTCTGCCTGCAAGATACCCAGGCACCTGTTACTAATAGATTGGGGAGAAGACACTCTTGTCTCTATCATTGCTTGCACATGAAGGCGCCCTCAACAGTCCTTTTGCTATCCTGTGTTATGAACTCCTGAGTGTGCCATGCAGCTGTGAGTTGAGGAGAGAAAAGTTCTAGCTTTAACTGTTGCCAGAGCCCTGAGTATGCACAGAGAGGGCTGAAGCCCCATCCCTGGGCATTCACCACCATATGACTCGTAGGCCTTCACCTACTTCCCATTGCTGCCCTCTACCTACACCTTGTCTGATCATACCCTGCTATTAGGACTTCCTAAGAGTTACACAGAAGGATGCTGGTATCCCTGCCACCCACTGCATTGGTCAGAAAACAAGTGCTTTAGGATCCTCAGCACAGCTGCAATTGCCAATGACAGGTGTCCTTGTAGTAGCACAGCTAGTATCAGCGTGTATGTGGATTTAGAGTTCAACTAATAAGCACCACCATTTCACTGTAAAAGAAACCTCAAGTTAGAGTACTCTACATCCACTGTGTTTGTGCTTTATCCATCTGAACTGCTAGCTTGTTTGCATTTTTTGCACGGCCTGGAAAGACTGAGAGTATCTGTATCTCAAGGTTACCATGTCAGGCACTGTACCCAAAATCATTAATGAACAGCAAAGAAGAAATAGGTAGACGATGCTACATTGTCTAGAAAGAAACAGAGCCAACATTTCAGAGCAAACCAATACCTTGACACATCTATAGCAGAAAGCATCTTACAAAGAATTCTACTTAATAAAAGTGATAGAAATACTTAATTTGAGCATCAGATGCACAAATCTCAGGGTAGGGGCAAAGAAATAAAAGAAAAGAAATGAGAAAATCAAGGTAATGTGATGCCCCTAAAGAATATAGTAACTCTCTAGTAGCAGATTCCAAAGGAATTGATATGGATAAAATGCCTAATAAGACTTCAAAACAGTGATTATAAAATAGCTTAATAACAACTGAGATAGTATATACAGTTACATTAAGCTAAGATAATAGTGTAGGTAGAGTATGAATGAGAAAATTGGCAGAGAGATTTTGACAGAGAACTGGGCAGAAATCTCAACAATGAAGTGCTCAGTAAATCAAATAAAAATATAGTTGAAAGCCTAAGTAAGAGACTGAATCAAACAGAAGAAAGAATACCTGAAAATGAATATAGGCCTTTGGAAACATGGCAAAAAATGAAAATGAAACCCAAGAAGAATGGAGATAACACTCAATACCTTTAGGACACCAGAGAAAACCCAATATCTGTATTTTAAGAACACTTGAGAAAAAGAAGTAAAATATCAAAGATATATACATTCTATTCAATAAACTGATAGGAACAAACTTGCCTAACCTTAGAAAAGACATGGACATCCAAGTACAGAAGACTCATACCCAAATAAACATGACTAGAAAAGATCTTTATCATAGACTATTACAGTCACACTGTAAGAATACAAGACAAAGAATTTTAAAATATGGAAAAAGTACAAAGTTACTCTTCACGGTAACTCCATGGAACTAACAGGAGATTTCTTAGCAGAACCTCCACAGACTAGGAGAGAGGGGAACACAGTTGGATTTCAGTTTACAAACGCGGTTCTCTGCATGATTCTTGTCACAAACCGACTTACATGAGGACTGAATCAAATATCGCCATAAAGGCAAACTTGAACCTCACCAGTGATTTTGATCAGGTTCTCATCCAACTCAGTGTGTGACCACAATCATGGAAAGTTCACTAACTGAGATATCTCTGAATTATATCCCAAGTCCTGAAAGAAAATAATGGCATATCAAGAATACTGTATCCACTAAGGCTCTCAGAAATGAAAGAGAAACAAGGACTTTACAAGACAAGTAAAAGCTGAGGCAATCATGGCCTCCATACAGCCTTCCACAGCACCACTAAGGGAGCTCTATGCTCAGGAGCCCAAGAAAAATAATTAGTATCTATCATGCAAACATGTAAATGGGCAAATTCCACTGGCGGACTAGGTACACAAAGTGAAATTGGAGTTGGGTGTGGTGGCTCATACTGGTAAATCTGACCCTGGACAGCTAAGCCAGGAAGACTACAAGTTCAGTTTCAGCCAGGGCAACCTAGTGTCTCAGTAAGATCTTGTCTAAAAAAAAAACAATTGGAAAGGAGGGGTGTAGTTGGGAAGGAAACTGAATACAAAGGCTAGGTTCAGTCCAAGGTCTGGGTTCAATCTTCAGTGTTGCAAAACCAACAGGAAACCAAAATGGGAAGAAGCCAAAGATTACCAATAGAGTAAACCAGCAAGTCACGCATCTGAATAAGAAAGAAAACATTCAAAACAAAAAGAAAATGAACAAAATCACAGAAATATTTACCTACTAATGATAAGCTTAAACACAAATGTGCTACCTTCCCGTAAAAGATACTGCCTGGCTGAATGGTCTAAGAAACATGACTGATGGATAGAAGGAAAACCAGCCTCCCAGAAAATTGCTTCTCTAGCAAGCACACAGGCTGAAAGCATAAAGATACTCCAAGAATATAAAAATGTTAACTGTGAGCTGAGGAGGTAGCTCAGAGGTCTAAGTACCTGCTTGGCAGGTGCAAGGATGTGAGTTTGATGATATCACATGTCCTGCCAGCCTTGATACACAATGTTCTGTGCCAGCCAATCAAACCTCACCCTTCCCTAAAATAAAAAACAAAACAAAACAAAAACAAACAAACAAACAAAAAACAACCTTACCTAAAATACAAAACAAAAACAAAACTAAAAGCAAACCAGGCATGTTAGTATACACTTGTACTTCCAGCATTGGGGAGGCTGAGACAGTCTACAGACACTACAAGTCTAAGCTGCATAACAAGACCCTGTACCAAACAAATAAATAAAATATTAAAAATAATATTATCAATAGGAGTAGCCATACTCATATTTGATAGAATAGACTATAAGACTAAAGTGTTAAGACAAGAAACATCCTTATGTAATTATCAAGGGATCAATTCAATAAGAAGATACAACGATTGCAAAATATACACCTAATTTTGGAGAACACAATGTTGTAAAGCAAATATTAAGATAATCACAAAGCGAGATAAGCTCCAATACGATAGTAGTAGGGGACATTGACACTGAACTTTCATTAGAGAAAGCTCTGTAAAATACTTCAACTGTAGGTACTTGCCGTTATATGTTTGGCTAAGCTTATAGAACACTCCATGGACCATCATGTGAACTGTGGGCTTTGAGTATTTGTCTTGTGTCCAAATAGGTTCATGAGCAGCAGAATTTTACAACCCTGTTGCGGAATGTTGATAATGGGGAATGCTACACATAGTCATAGAACAGATGGGGGAATCTTTGTTCTTTCTTCCCAACTTTGCTGTGAATATTAGATTGCTCTATAGCAAAAAATAATTGAAAAAGTCCCCTTTATGTGTCTTTATGAAAAGAACCAATGTGGAAGTAAAAGTCTCCTGTTCAAAGGTCAGTAATCAGCTGGGCGTGGTGGCGCATGCCTGTAATCCCAGCACTTGGGAGGCTGAGGCAGGAGGATTGTTGAGTTCGAGACCAACCTGAGCTACAAAGTGAGCTTAAAGCCAGCCTGAACTGCATAGTGAGACCCTGTCTCAAAAAGACAAAAAAAAAAAAAAAAAAAAAAAAAAAAAAAAAAAAAAAAAAAAAAAAAAAAAAAAAAAAAAAAAAAAAAAAAAAAAAAAAAAAAAAAAAAAAAAAGTCAGTAATCATAAAGGAAACATGATTACACTTGATGTGTATGCCTTGACAAGCAGACAACATCCAGAGAAAAGGAGGACTAGAAGGAAAAACAAGTGAATGATAAAAATAAAAAAATAACAAAACAAAAAAGTATTGCCAGTACAACTAAACCAGGTGGAGAAAACAGAATCATAAAAAATCAGAATTCTAAGTCAGAGAAGTGCATTAAGTATGCAAGAAAGAAATAACTGTTGGTTGGTCTATAGAAAGAAATGGAACACAAAAATAAAGACAACAATGAGGTAAAATGAAAAGTAACAGGGCCAGCCAAATAGCTCAGCAGATTAAAGTGCCTGCAAGCAAGCGCAGGGGCTGGGTTTGACCCCTGGGCCTGCCATGCTGGCCTCGCCCCCGGGGGCGCACTGAGACAGCAAATGAGACTGGGTGTGGTGGCACGCGCCCATAATCCCAGCTCTTAGGAGGCTGTAAACTGGCGAATCACTATGAGTCCAATCTAGTAGTGAGACCCTGAACACCCTGTAGGCCTTTCCCTAAAAATAATAATAATAAAAAATAAAAGTAACAAAAAACAGCATAATATAAATAGGGTAAGCTGTGGAATAAAGGAATAGAAAATCAAAGTTACAAGAATTACTGAAAGGTGGATGAAGATATCGAAATATATATACTTCTAGATAATTGAGCACTTTGATAAAAATAGAAATAGGCAACTAAAGTCAATATTAAGAAATATAATTTTTAAACTTTTCAAATATTGAGAAATATATATTTGAATAATTGTGTCCCTTCTTTGGTGTCAGGAATGTAATTCAGGACCTTGTGCTTTCCAGGCAGGCTCTGTACCTCGGAGCTCTATGTCCAGCCCCCTACACGTGAATATACACTGGAGATATACTTAAAATATACACTTGAATATATACTTAAAAATATCCAGTATACAGGAATATACACTAGAAAGGTCACTCTACATTCCAGGAAAGAAAGGACCAAGAATGGTTAATATGGTGACATACTGTCTTGGATGATAAAGGAGCAGACTATTGTATAGACAAAGGAAAAACGTTGAAATCATGAATAAGGTGTGGAAATAGCTTTAAGAAATGCTAACGGTATCCCTTTAAAAATCTTCAGAAATGGAAAATGTCACTTTACCACCTTCCATCCAACCAAACTGCTAATGCTACCTAAATGAAGCAGAGAAACATTTTAGAAAATGGAGGCCATGAAGAATGCTCTCCAGACACCTTTAAGAGAATGCACTGGGGCAAATCTCTAGGCCATTCATGTACAGCTGTAAAAATTAGAACAAAAATGAAAAGGAGACCAAAAAAACTTCGTAATGAGAAATGAGTCCTTTCAATTATAGGACAGAGACTAACTGCTGTACAAGGATAACAGCTGCAGAGCAGACTAGATGCTTTACTGAAGCTGAAGTTGGAAGAGGAGGAGGAATAGGTGAGAATGGGGGTAGATACACAATGGTTTTTCTCACCTTTCAAAGTGGAGGACTATGACACTGGAGAATGGTAAATAGAAAATATAATGCTATGAACTGACTCAGGTGAAACAGTGAAAGGAAAAGAAAAAAATTCACTAGCTTGTCATTATTCTTCACAAAATGTCAGTTGATGTTACTTAGGGATAGGGGATTGATAGTTACTGTTAGTTTTAAAGTCTAGGACATGGGTGGAAACCCTGCAAATGTTAAAGCATGTACAGAAACAAAACAAAAAGAGGGAGAGCGTATATTAAAGGTTTAGAAAAATACTACCAACAAATGTCTCTACCTGGGAGCTGAGGAAGCTCAGGGTAACATGTATAAGGCTCTGGATTTGATTCCAGGCACAGGAAGAAAAATCCCCATGCTTTTTATAATAAGTGTTAAAAAATAGAATAGTTAGGGCTACTGCCCTAGTAATTTTGTGTAATCCAACAGTTGGTGGATTAATTGCTAGCTAATAACCTTTTCCTCCTAGAGGTTCTATCAGACAACCTTTTTTCTTCTTTCATGAAATTAGATGTGATTTCTCATTGACCATTTAGCTAAATATACCCAGATCAATGGCAACTTCATAAACCAAAAGATGGCTTGTTTTTCTTAAAATTTATAGAGCATTTTTAGTGAGTGAAATGTATGTCAAAATGTATCAAATGCCAGGGATGACAAAGCTAAAATCTGTTATTTGAATGAAGGACAGCAGAATGGTGCTAGGCCTCTAGATCTTTCTCCTGTGAGCCAAGTAAAGAGACTTTTTAAAAATGTATTTGGTATAGGGTCCATAGGGTCTCACAACATAGATGGGACTTCTAGTGTGATCCTCCCTGCTTTTCAGACTCCCAAGCAATGGGATACAGGCCTACACCACCACAACCAGTCTCAATCACTGTCTCAGCGTGTCCTGGGGCAGGACAACACTGTAAGTCAGGAATCAAACCTTTGGCCCCTGTGTCTATCTAAGCAGGCACTTTAATCTACTGAGCTATCTTGCTGGCCCTAATTTTGGAAGAACTTCTATATCATAGTACCTACCACAAGCCTGGTGGGCTAAACAACAGAAGTGTATTTATTTTCTCACACTTGTGGCAAGATGAAGACATCCTAATAACTAGTCCTTTCTGAGGACATGTAGGAGAATCTGGTCCATGATTCTGTCCTAGTTGCCTCCACAGGTCTCATCTGGACCACCAGCTCCTCGCAAGGATTCACACACTTTCTTCTGGGGTCACCCACCTGGTAAAAGTGAAGGGCTCCACGTTCCCCTTACTGAAATATGCCCAGTGCAGGTAAGACTCAGACTGTCACCTTCATAGTGTAAAGACACTGCCCCACAGAACTGAGCTGGAGGTGATAAATCAGTAGCTCCCAGGTAGGGTGCTGGCAGGTAAATGGGTGCAGCACATGATGGCATTGAAAAGCAATGAGTGTGGTGCCACACGCCTGCAGTGCCAGCACGCTGGGAGGCTCGGGCAGGACTGCAGGGCTGAGCTCAGAGTGGGCCACTCAGTGACTGAGGGAGACCTCAGCTCAAAGAATGAAGGAAGGTCTGGGTACACAGCTCCTTGTGACGGCCATGGGTTCAATCCCCAGTACTAAATGTGAAATAAGACAACAAAGGAAAATGAAACAAACACAAGCGGAGCAGAACCTCTGATCGCTATAGTGAGATTTTTCTTCAGTGAGATTTAGCTTTATTTTGTTTGGACATCTAACCGGAGAATTGTCTGTTTTCCTCTGGTGCTTGTGTGATTTTAATTCTTAGGATGCTCCAATCTGCCTTGCACAGCAAGAGAGTATGCCGATTCAGGTGTCACTGTGCCACGAAATGTCATGCTGCTTCTGTCATCACAGCATTTTTTTCTGGTTGTGATGGAAGTGTTTTTTTTTTTTTTTTGTTGTTGTTGTTTTTGTTTTTTTGCAGTACCGAGGATCAAACTTGGGACCTTGCACTTGCCAGGCAAGAACTTCATCCCACTAAGCTAGCTCCCCAACCCAGTGTTCTATCTGTGGAAGGGACAAATATTCTTTATTAATAAGGAAAAAGTCAAAGAAAAGTACAAAATCTGTATCAGATATACATTTTAGTAAAAAATTTAAAGGTAAAATGTAAAATCTAAAATTGGAAACCTGTGAATTCATCTTTTTATTCCAGTCATCTGAATAGCACAATAAAGTATTCACCCAGCTGGTCACTGAATTAATTTAATTGTAAGAAGATATTATCTTCTTTACTCAAGTTTGTGTATTTTGGTTGGTCAGAAAAGAAAATCTCAGGGCCAGCCAAATAGCTCATTAAAGTGCCTGCAAGCAGGTGCACGGGCAAGGCGTTAGATCCCCAGGCCTGTAGTGCTGGCCCCGCCCCTGGGGTGCGCAGAGACAGCAATGGAGACTGGGCGTGATGGCACATGCCTGTAATCCAGCTCTTGGGAGGATGTAAATAGGCGGATCACTATGAAGGAAAGGAAGGAAGGAAGGAAGGAAGGAAGGAAGGAAGGAAGGAAGGAAGGAAGGAAGGAAGGGAGGGAGGGAGGGAGGGAGGAAGGAAGAAAAAGCAAGCAAGCAAGCAAGCAAGAAAGATCCCCCAAGTCAGACTCGTCTCTTGCTGCGTTAGAGGCGGGCCAGAATATCAGCTGCCTTTGACGCGGGCGGGAAGGCCTCGTGGCTACCCTGTTTTGCATTATGTGCGACGCCACAAGCCACATCTGATCCTCTGTGAATAGGCAGAGTGCATAAAAAGGAAGATGGTTAATCAGTATTTGTTGTATAAATGAATATGTGAGTGAATGAATAAGTACACAGAAGACCGAGAGCTGCGAGGGAGCGCGGCAGAGCCCTGATTGTTCTCAGAGTTCTGTTTTAATAAGCGGGGTGGAGGCAAGGACCGCGCTGTGCTTCAGCCAGGAAGGTAGTGCCCTCCACCTCCAGATGAGGGAAGGTGACTCCTCCGCAGTCAGCAGGGAACTCGGGACAAAGCAGCTCCTCAGGAGCATCAGTCTTCTCCCCAGATATTTACGGGCTGGCTGATGACCCCAAATAGGAGTGGACACGGCATTTGACTTTAATCTAACTTTTCAGGACAAATAGTCCCCTTAGCTAGACCTCAGGATCCAACGCATCGGTTCTTAATGTACAGGAATTGGGAAAATACCAGCGTTTCCAATGAGGGACAGAAAAGCTGCTAAATACTTAGCAACTTAGTGTGAATTGGCTAGAGACAGAAAAAAAATGCAGTAGACAGACACTCTATCTTTCTTCTCTGCTTCAGAAACACAGCAGCATGCTACCATCATCTTTTATCTTCAAGGAACAAGAAAAAACCCTCCTGCCCCATTGGAGGCTTTCATTCTAGTTGGTAGGATAACTAATTGGCTAGTAAAGAAAATACCCATGGCAGAAGCAAAAGAAACATCAGGGTGAGTTTAACATTTCATCTTGTACTATAGTAATTTACTTATACATCTTAGTTCTCTTTCTGAATTGGACTCTCCCAGAGGGTAGGATCTATTTCTTGGTTCACTTTGTACTCTCCTCAGGACTTACTGCTTATCAATATATAACAGGTGAATGTAAAAATAAATAGGCATTTGACAATTGTCACAGCTACTACCTAAATTCTTTTCCATCAACTTTTAGGACCTGTAATGAATGAGACACTCCCTTAAACACTGGGAGAAAGTAAAATATTCGTTCCATTGCTTCTGTTCTCAGAGTCTTTGCAAAGTCATGGCTGGGGTACTTGTGAACATAATTGCTTTTCTATAGCTAAGAACGTATGAAACAAAATGATAGGGAAATGAGGCAAAACAGATGGGCTCACAGCCAAAGTGGAATCAGGTAATTTTGAGAGTTGTATGCATAGGGATTGAGATGTAGTTGATGGAAAAGTTGAAGCAGGAAATCTGACAGGTATGGATAACTTGGAAGCAGATATCCCAGGAAAAATTAGAAGAACTGGAGATTCAGTAGTATGTTTTGGGTTACTGGATAGTTTTGAGGGATTAAAATAAGAATCAAGGCACTACAGAACATAATTTCACAGAACTGAGTAAGGTGATTTGGATTGAAGTTTACATAATGAAGGTAGGAGGGCTGGAGCATGCTTTTAAAAGCTGCTCTTCAGGATCTCATCTGACCACCAAATCCCAGAAGGAGCTATGTGTTGATATGGACTCTTCAAGTGTTGACCTTTTCCTTCCAGAAAGCATGGGCATACTATCAGGAATGGTGCCAAGTTGGAATTTACTGTAAGGGACGAGAAAGGAACATGTGAAAGTAGCTTTGAAAGGATTCCTCTAAAGTAAATGACACACTCGTTTCTATTTGAGGTGACTAGGAAAAGAAAAAATGGCTCCCCTTGAAAATTTCCCAATAAAGTCAACAAGCGAAGTGTCTATTTTTAATTTTTATTCAAGAAATGTATTCCTGGGCAATCAAGTATCCAAAGATGATTAGAGGAAGCTCTCCTTCATTAACAAAGTCAGCTGCTACACATAGCATGAGTGACAAAATTAGGAAAGTTACTTTACAAAGTGCATCCTGGCTCTAATTTTCATTTGGCATAAAGCTCTCAGACAAATAGAAATAGCGGCCTAAAATGAGGGCAACCCGACTCAGATCTCATTTTTCTTCTGGTCAAAATTCACTATTGGCCTACATCTTACTTTGAGTTAGTAAGCTTGCTGTTGCCTTAACAAAATACCTGAAGCAATTCAATTATAAAGAAGAGAAGAATGTGGCTTTGCGCATCTGGCGAGGGTGGCGCACCATGGCTGGAGTGTGTGTGGGACAAGCCACGCACAACACGAATCAGCAAGCAAAGAGAAAGAAAAAACATTAGCGCCTACAGCCTCCTTAAGACCTAAGGACCCCCCACAAGGTGACACCTTTCAACGTTTATCCCACTTTTTAAAAGCATAGCCCTGGGGATGAAGGCTTTCAGACATGGGCTTCAGGGAGCACTCATAGTGGGAAAGACTCATGTCCTTGGGCTCACAGGTCCTCATGCGTTCTACCTTCATCACTTCTGTGACCCCAGGATCACCACATAACTCGCACTCTTATAATTTGAGCCACATTGACCTGCACACTAGCCTTTCACTGTCTCAAATGGTTCTTTCATGCTAGAAGTTCCTGTCCAGGGTCTTCTTTCCACACAGTGTTTAGAAACACACCTCACACCACCGACAGCCTCTGGCATCCCCAGACTCTCTCATCTCATTCTTTTCCTAGTATGCAATGGTCAACTTCCAACCTATGATTTTATTTACTGATGCATGGGAGGGGGCAGAGAATTTCTTCCTTGTTCACCATTCAAAGTCCTAGTCATGAAGATTAATTCATGCCTAGAACATAGTAGTTGATCCAATATTTAATATAGTGAATGAAAGACATAGGCAGTCTTCTGTGATTCTCCCTTGTGTCCAAAGATGAAATTTCAATAATTGACTTGAAAGACCTGCACTGCCTTTTTCCTAATTCTAGAACTGGGAAATACTTTATTGTATAAAGTAAAGTGGCCCAAACAGCTGAGTGGAGGAAGTTGGCTTTAGAGACAGAGAAAGACTGAAGAAAGAAGAAAAAAGCAGATTAGTGATGCTACGTTCCTTACGAGGTGGAGATAGTAAAAGTTAGGTCTCTTAACTTCTTCTGGTAAAGCTAAAACAGAGAGCACTTTACTATCGTGCCACTGGCTTATTTGGGAAATGTGTCTATCATTTCTCTCTCATAGTTTCTCAGAAGGCCAGGTAATAATGCTGTGTTCGCTTGGTGATGTGAAATGTTAGCCTGGGTGACTCATTTTGATTTTTAATCTGGTTTGTTAGGGGGCAGTGGAGGAGTTCGATCCAGTACAATGGCCTCTGTGAGTTTTTATTTAACACTTGATAAATAGCTCCTGTTCTGCCTCTGCATGCAGCTATTGTACCAATCATAAGCATGGTCTGGCCTCCGGGTACACAAGGGGGACACCTTGACCTATAGCATTCACTGCCATAAGTATGTGAGAAGTGATGTCAAATTAGAGGATAGGGGAAGTGTATTAATGTGGAGAAATTAATGAGCTCAGGGAAAAGAAAAATCAGCACCTCTGACAAGGAAATCTGTTAGAAAAATATGAATGCCCCAGAGGGCAAGAAAAGGGGCATCTCCAATTTCCAGACCTGAGCCTCTTGTTTTAAAGATCAAGAAGTTTCACTTCTCACACCTCATTAACCATCCAGCAGAATTCTCTCAGTGGTCAGGCAGGTCCCTGACTCTTCCTCGTTTTGTGAGTTATTCTTGGTACCACCTCACGCCTCACCCACTAGTGAGAGAATGTTTCATCTGCTTGGGCAATAAAGCAATCTGCTTCGACAGCCTTGGAGGAGCTTTCTCCTGGGAGGAGAGGCATGGGACATGATCGGCTGTCTGGAATTCAAAGCAGCGAGGACGACGCAGAAGTAAATAGCTCAATCCCAAAGCAGGCCGCAAAGCCACTGCCTTCTCCCTTGTGAAACTGGCTTTGTCTTTCTCTGTTCTGAGGATTACGATCTCTTATGCTTTACATTCCAGTGGCTAAGAACTACAGGAAATACAGGTTTTGGGGCCACAGACTGTGTGTTAGGGGTCTGCAATTCCATGAGCACCGGTCACTGCCTGCAGGCGGAATATGGGCTTGTACAAATACATATATGCTATTTTCAAAATGCTACTGGAAATAATGAAACAAGGATCCTATTAAAACTGTTGCTGAAATCACAACCTGGTTTGTCAGAACATAGTAACCTTCAGTCACAATAGGTCGATTGAACACGTTATTGTGGCAATAGGAAGAAACCAAGCCTGTGCGAAAAGCACAGGATGTGGCTAAACCATCTACATCAAGTATATCACGTAGAGGGACAGCCGGAGAGATGCTGGGTGTCACGGCTGGCTGGTGGACCGACCAAGACAGGTGAAATCTAAGGCCGCATGCAGCTGTAGGAGGGTGCTTCCAGGAGCCACGCCTGTGAGCCAGCCAATGCCCGCCTCGCAGGGTTCCTCACTGGATGGCTGCTTCCCTTTCCCCCTGATGTCTGATAGCTCAATCTCTGCTTGGAGAGGTTGACTCAGGGGCCAGACCGCTCTGCAAAAGGAGGGCCACGTTCTTCAAAGATCTGAAGCTTGCAAAGGAAACAGCTGGTGCCCACCCACAGGAGCCAGAGCACAGGCAGGCACCCTCATGCACTACGGATCCCAGCTCTGCTTTGTGCCATGGATTCACCACTAGATGTAAATGCATAACAAGCAAAGACCATGCATGATTTGGCTTAGCCTAATGTGTAATCTAGTAGGAAATTTACTACATATATATAGAGGGAGAATGAGCAAATAAATTATCTGCTGATTCTTTTTATGGATTGATAAAATCTCAGCTCATGATCTGCTGAGAGCTCCTCATGCCCCTCCTGAAGCTTCTACTGATGTAAATCCACAAATGATAAAATTAGCCATTTGAAGTTGTACAAAGTAGCACTTAGTGCACTTATAATATGTGACTAACATCTTTACATAGTTCCAGTGTTTTCATCATCCCAAAGGAAAATATCCCTACCAATGAAGCCCTTGGTATATATCGGGCCTGGCCCAGCTCTCTGCAACAGTGGATCTACTTTTCATCTTTGAGTTTGCCAGTTCTGCTCATCACACATAAGTGGACTCATTCAATATGTGCTTTCCGTCCTGAATCATTCCACTTGCAATGTTTTTGAGGATTCTTGACATCATAGCTTATACCAAGATTTCATTTGCCATGGCTGACCAACACGACATTGTGCTGACATGTCACATTGTGTTTATCCATTCATGATTTGGTGGTTGTTTATACTGGTTTCATGTAAATTTCTATGATTAATAGTAGTGTTGTTCTGGCCCTGGGTGTACGGGATTTTTTGTTTCTTTCTTGGCCACCAGTTTTCATCTGTTTTATGTGTATTTGAAGGAGTGGAGTTACGGATTGCTGGTTCACATGATGATTCTGTAGCTCACCTTTTGAAAGCTTTCATATATGAGCAGAGAGCTATGGTCATGTAGTTGCTGAAGCTGGCTTTTCTTTGCCAATGTTCTGTCTTGCCAAAATTTTCAGGTCTCTATAGGTCCCTGATATTGTTTGGACAGGTGGCCCTATATTTTCCCAGTACTCTGGATGACCTTTGAGTAGTCTGTCCCCTGTGGGAGAATCCCATCAGTATGTGTCTTTTGCCTGCAATTATTTTCTCCACTATCTTCTTTTTCCAAAGAATGCTCTCTTTCTTTCTAAAAGTCAAAATAAAGGCATAGACAACCAATTTTTGTGTTTTTCAAAAATCATTTGTTTATGTATGCATTTATTCATTTATTTGGTAGAGGGCCTTGCTACGCTGCTCAGACTCATAGTGATTCTCCTCCAGTGCCCAGTTCCAGTGGCCAGAGTGGCACATTCGTGGGTCCTGGGCTGGTACAGCATGTGGTGCCGGGGATCCAGACTGGGTCCTTACACTCGCCAGGGAGGCACCTAGATCACTAAGCTGTGTCCCAGCCTCTGCTTTGCTTTGCTAAGCCAGAATCCCCTAGTGTGACTGAGGCTGCACTTGGACTCAACATTGCCTAAGCCAAGAGTGGCCTCAGTGTTGCAGCACCCTCCTCCTCTCTCGAGTCCTGGGATTCCAGGGGCACATCACCATGCCTGGCTGTGAAAATGGGCTTTACGTATTCTTATGAAGTAAAATATGCCAGAGTTTTGAGATTTTTTTTCTTGGTCTATTACTTTTCTTAGGCTGTACTTGAAGTTTTATAAATTCAGAGAAACTATTTAAACATCTTATCAATGACTTTGACCAAGTTAACAAGTCTATGGGTCAAGGTTCTCATCTAAAAATTAGAAATAACATGTTGCTTGGTAAAGAATTAGAATTTTCCTCTTGGATGACTGTAGGTAGTGCTCTTTAATATAAAGTAATCATTTGCTATTTTCTCTGAGCTGGTGTATCACAACTCAGGTAATTTTACATTCATAATTATTGTTTTAATTAGAAAAATAATATTTTCTTTATTTTTGTATCTTTATTGCAAAACTAAACATGTTAATTAACAAAATTGTGATTAGAGCCATTCTATGCCTTCTCATTCACTTAGAACGAAATTTAAGGCTCAGTGGTTGAGCATCTTCCTAACATGTGTGAAACCATGAGTTTGACCTTCAGAACCACTAAATAAATTAATGTAAAATAAAATAATAAAATAACAAAACTCTGGCTCTTTTCAGGCCTTCATAAACTCAAACGAAAAGATCTTTACAATAAAAATTAGAATGCTGTTAGGGAAGAAAGTGTATACCTGTAGTTCTAGCATTCTGGAAGGCTAAGGTGAGAGAAGCTCAAATTAGAAACCAGACTGGGAAATTTACTGAGACCCTGCCTCAAATAAAAAAATGAAAAGGGTTGGAGATATAACTTAGTGGAAAGGCCTTTGGGTTCAATTCCCTAGCTATAAAAACTAAATAAAATTCAATAAATTAATTTTTAATTGAAAGAAATTAGAGCTGACACAAAAAAATGGAACAATATACCATATTCATGGATCCAAATATTGTGGAGGAAGGCCATGCCAAAGATTCAATATAATTCCCACCAAATTACCAATGATTTCTCTTCACAGAAATAGAGAACAAGAATTCTAGAATAAATATGGAATCACAAAAGCCCAAGAATGGCCTAAGAACTCCTGATGAAAACAATAAAACCCAACAAGCAAACAAACAAACAAAAAAAACAATATCAAAGCACATCACAATATCCGACTTCCAAACATTCAAAAAATGAATTCACCATGTTGTTGTTCTAATACTCAAGTCCTTAAACTGGTTCTGTTCATCCAGAAACCACAGAGACTTTATTTTCATACAGTGGAGTCACAGCTTTAAAGGTGTTTAGGTTTAAAACACTGCTGAAGACAAAATTAAGAATGCTCAAAGCAATTCTTTAAAATCCCTTAAATTGCCAATAAAGTTCCAGTGGTCTTATTCCCTGTGGAATGTAGGTCTGACTATATCATATAGGTATTGAGCACAATGTATAATAAACTGCATACAACATATAGATTTTTCTACTATTAATAATTGTACTGTTTCAGCGGCTAAGGATATAGATGAGTGACATAAGCCTTGGCCTGGCAAGCTCAAGGTTCTGAGTTTGTATTCCTAGTACAAAAAATTTAATAATTACGCTGTCTAAATGTGTGTGTTTTGCCAATAGGTATATTTGCATTTATGTAAATGTATTGATCCCATTGTAATCTAGAGTAGAAGCTCCACAAGGGCAGAGTTCATTTCTGTGTTCATGAACATTTCCCCAGAGCCGACAGCAGGGTCCTAGTACTCAATAACCACTCAACTAAGATTTACCCAGTGAATGAAAGAAACAAAAACAAAAACCTAGTATGGTACTACCATGAAAACAAATACATAGAACAAGAGAATAGAAAAGATCACCTAGAAACTATTCCAATCGTTATAACCAATCGATTTTTTTTTAAATGTATTTTTAGGACGCGGTCTACGAGGTCTATAGGGTCTCACTAGGTAGATCGGACTCGAAGTGATCCTCCTGTTTTCAACCTCACTAGTGCTGGGATTACAGGTGCACCACGCCCAGTCTCAATTGCAGTTTCAGCGCGCCCCATGGGCAGGGTCGGCATGGCAGGCCGGGGATCGAATCCCAGCTGCTGCGCTCTGCCAAAGTAGGTGCTTTAATGTGCTGAGGTATTCGGCTGGCCCATAACCAATTGATTTTTGACAGAGGCACCGAGAGTATACAGGGGCAAATTGAGAATGCCCAATATATAGTGCAGAAAATGGAAAAACGGAGTATTTACGCAGAATGGGGAAAATAAACTAGATTCTGTCCTCTCACTGTATACAAAAAGCTACTAAAATATATCAGAGGGTCAGGGAGATAGCTTGGTGGTCTAAGCACCTTCTAGGCAAACGCAAGGACCTGGGGTTTGATACCTGGTACCGCATGCTGTGCTGGTGCCAGAACTCCAGGTATGCTAGGCTGACCACCATATTCAGAGGTGGTAGTGCATGCCTATAATCCCAGTGCTGGGGAGGCTGAGACAGGAGGATCACTGTCAGTTTGAGCTGCATAGCACAACCCTGTACCAAATAAATGAATAAAAATGTTAAAAACAAATAAAATAAAATGAAGGACCATTTTGTAGTGAGAAAATATATATCTGTATAAACAAAATAGCTGAGATCTATAGATACTTTCTCTTAGTTCTATGAGAAGAAAGTTTTGAACTAATAGTATTTAGACAAGACATCATGTCTGCATCCTGTACTATGAATAACTACTAAGATAACAATATGCAATGTATTAATTGTTGTAACTGTCCTACTAACCTGTTTTGAAACTGTCTCATTGCTATTTCTTTCTCAATAAAATTAATAAAATAAATAAATAAATCAGAGACGTAAGTGTAAGGCCTAACACTATGAAATCTTACAATAGAACAACAACAACAAAAACCTTCTGAACATTGAGGTAGGCACCAGTTTCTTAGGCATGACTTCAAAGACACAAGCAACAAAGGTAAAAATAGGAAATTGTAATTACTTCAAATGAAGAAGTTTCTACACTGAAAACAAATAGGTTAGGAGAAAGCCTACAGAATGTGAGTGAATACTTGCCATCTATTTCTGCAAACTATTCACAAAGGTTAATAATAAAAATATGTAAAGACCAGTAAAGTACAAAATGATCCAGTTTAAAAATTGGCCACAGAAGTAAATAAATGCTTCTCAAGAGAAGACAGATAATAACCAAGAAGTATTTGAAAAATCTCCAGTCCCATTAATTACCTGGGAAATGCAAGTCCAAGTCATAATGAAATATTATTTCACCCCAGTTAGAAGTTCTATTGTTTAAAAAAAAATCAGGGAAAAGTAGAGAACTTTTTATACTGCCAGTGACAATGTGAATTGGTATAGCTGTTATGAAAAACAGTACTGCTATTCTTCAGGAGCACTAAAAATGGAGCTATCATATGACCTAGCACTTTGACCACTTTGGGTCCTTATCTAAAGGAGGTAAGATCATTATATTGAAAAGAGTGCTTGTTTCTGGCCACACTACTCACAAAGCTAAGCACAGAATCCACCCACATGCCCACTAGAAGATAAGTAGATGATGAAAATGAGATGCACATGTGCAAAGGAATATTTTTCATCCATGAAAAGAATTAAATTAAATTCTATCATGTACAGAAACATAGATGGAATATGGTTGCTGTGTTCACTGAAAAAAGGCAACCACCAAGAGAAAAACAGTACTCATTTACTTACTGAGACTACGAAGTCAGTGTTGTAGAAAAACAGAATAGAGGGCTGGTGAGACAGCTCAGTGAACTAAGTGCCTGCTTAGGCAAGCACAGGGGCTGGGGTTTGATCCCCAGCATGACATGCTGCAGCAGCACTGCCCTCAGGTGTGCTGAGCTGGCCACTGGCACCGGGAGCGATGGTGCCCACCTGTAATCCTAGCTTCACTGGAGAGGCTGAAACAAGGAAGATCACTATGAGTCTGAGCTGCATAGAGACCCTGTACTGAATACATTTCAAAGAAATGTGATAGAGACCTGGGAAGAGCAGGCAGGTGGTTGGTGGTAGGTAGAAGTTCCGTAACCACAGAAAAACAGAGTGCAGGAACTGCCTTTGGTTCATAGCACAGTAGGACAAGTATTGGTCAAAGCAACCTATAATATATTCCAAAATGACCAGAAGAATATAAAATTCCTGACACATAAAGATTTATGTTTAAAGAGTTATGCTTATTGTCCTGATTTGATTATTATATATTATACATAATTTCTAAACTGTATTCTCTGAAAATGTGAAAATACTATTTAGAGAAATTTAAAAATATTCCCTAATGATTCCCCTTATTTCTTATGAAAGATGAAATTTTACTATTGTTTAAATTTGCATTTCTATTGGCCAGAGATGTGGAACATTTTTTCATATATCAGAGAAGCGAAGTACGAAGAAAACGAGAAAGTGTGGGTAGAAAGAGACAAGGGGGCAGGTATTGTCCAATAGAGAAATGGTCCAAGGGGACAAGGACATCGGTAAGGAGGAGGGGGAGGGGAAAGGAGAGGAATAAAGATGAGCCATGAACTGGATTCTAATGCCTGCGATCAAAGTAAGCATTATGGTTCCATATCCGCCGGGATATGTTCATATCAAATTATCTAATATTTGCCAATAACAAGGCAGAATAGGGGGAAAGAGGCCTTTATATGGAAAACTTTTGGGGAGCAAAGATGATAGTGGAGGATTACAGAGGTCATGATGAAAATCAGGGGTGACAAACGCTCCTGATCTTGGGAGCAACAGTGGTTTAGCAGCATGTCCACCTGTTGGAGTGCATGTTTTTAATAGACACAGTTTATGGCATGGCAATTCAACCTCAACGAAGCTGGTGAAAACTGAGAAACAGTATGACAACAAGTAGCTCCAAAGTAACAGCCAAAATTTGTCTCCAGCTGGTAGTTTCTAGAGGTAGAGATATTAGACCCTTTATTATGTAAATTCTGCACGGTGACACGACTGAAGTGCTGTGGGCACAGGCATGAAGATCACCAGTGCAGGGCAGCTGTCATGCCCATAGTTCCTGGCTTCATCCCCAAGAGGGCCTCCATCCCTGGGATAGCACAGGCAAGGAATCCACAGCACCTCCAGATCACTAGCTTCATTTTCTTTTTTGTACCAGGGATTGAACTCAGAACCTTGCACTTGCCAGGCAGGTACTTATGCTGCTGAGCTATCTGCAGCCCCAGCGACCATCTTCGATGATTTCCACAGTGGTCCTCTCTTCCCCCTGCCCTTTACACACACGTTCATGTGTGTGCTCCTCCTGATCAAGTACATGCTTATGAAATATAATGTGGGAGAAATATACTATATGAAATATACTACTGTATATAGTGGTGACTGTATACAGCTGAACATAAAAATATGTTTGATAACTCTGTCCTCAAGATCAGTATGTATGTCTATAATAAATTAAAAGCATGCAGATAGGTGATAGGTGAGACTTATTTTGGCTTATTTGTGTTTTCTTAAGTATTTTTGATGAATGTGTATTGCTTTCATTATTGAAAAAGTATAGGGATATTCTCTGAAAAGTATAAATCTTTGTTGCACAGAGGGATGTCATTTTCCTCTTTCTTATAATATGGGTTTCTACTGTGGTGTCTTTTCTCTTCCAGGAGAGCGACATCATATAATTGTTCTGGGGTCATTGGGGAAGTATCAGAAGCACAGATCAAAATGTGCACAAAGGAAAACCCGGTTCAGAATGGGGCTGTCTTTCTTCCAATCACAAGTCAATGCAAGTGAGGGGCTCAGTGCGGGGACGACTTTGCCAGCTTGCTAATGTTTCCTGTCCCTTCGCTCATCCTCGCTACCTCCTCCTTCCTGTTCAGGCTTGTCACTTCCATTTGTATTTATAAAACCTATTCCTATTTTTGATCAAACATTAAGAGAGATATCCAGGTATTAGAATTTGATTCAATATATTCTCACACTTCTCTACTTGATTGTGAATTGCTTCAAGTCCTATCTGCTTTGTTTTTTGACATGTTCTCAGCAGGTATGAGTTTTTCATCCAACTTAAAAAAATAATTAGACTATCTGTTTTGTCCTAAGCCCTGGGCTAAGTGCTGATGATTTAGTAGTAAAAAGACAACCAAAAACTAGGCCTTCTTAGGTCTGGAAAAAAGTGACAAATGAACATGGCATCAAAAAGCCTGGTGAATTATGGAAAGTATCATGAAGTAAGTACTCAGATGATGGATGAAGCATAACTGGGGTCGGATTTTTGGTAGTCAGATAGCAAGTGCGGGCTAAGTACTCAGATAATTCCTTTCAGAAGGAATGGGTGTGCTATCTCTCCATTCTCCACAGACCTCCTATACACGGAGGGAAGTCAATGAACTGCTCATTTTGATTCACAAAATAGGTTATTTAGCTCTTATTACTTGCTAATCACCATGGCTTTTGTTTCTTATCTTTTTGAGACAGGGTCATGCTATGCAGTTTGGTGTGGCTTTGGACTGATTTTATAGCCCAGGCTGTCCTTGAACTTACAGTGATCTTCCTGCCTCAGCCTTTCAAGCGCTGAGATTAGAGGTGCGCACCTCCATGTCCCCTTTCAGCACCATGTTTTATAGTCTTCCCCACAGTTCAGCTTCCTTACAACCACAGGAGCTATTTCTTCATTTTCCCATATCCATCGGATGAGGAGGTTTTAGAGAAGTTTACTCTCACAAGGCCCCAGGGCCAGGAACAGAGCTAAAACCCAGCCTCACGTCTATTGGGTACCCTCCAAAACGTAAGCGATGCTATTCATTCCTGAAGAAGTGATGTACAGGAAGAATCACATTCAATGTAGGAAAAGGGCTAATGAGGGACTAACAAAAAATAAACACATTGCCACTTATGCTGTGTGAATTCCATACCAAATGGTAGTTTTGTAGAAGTCATTGGTCCTTTTTTAAAGATTTTGGAGTCTTTTTTATAGGAAAAGGGAGGATTTTGGAAAACTTTTGTAAGAAAAGAAGGAAAGCAACTTACCGCTGATTTCCTGCATGACCACACAGAAGCAAATTTGCTCTTATCAACCCTCTGGGCCCCTACTGAGGCCCTCCCAGTCAGAAACTCAGCAATGTGAGAGCTACTAGCAAATGCACTGGGTAATGTGTAGGGCAGTGTTAAAATGGCATGCAAATGATGCGGCTCCAGGTGTCAGAAGAGATAAATAATGGCTACTGAACACAGCTTTGAGGTTGGTTGTGGGAGAAAGGTCTGAAATGGATGATGGAAGAATAAAAATTACCAGAGCAAGGATTGAAGGTGACAGAGAGAACATGCTGGCATATTTTCACTACAGGTACGAGCCCTTGCTGAGAATACTGTGATTATTTGCTTTCTGATATTGTGACCCCTACAGGATCTGACAAAAGCTGTAGCATAGATGAGGTGCTGGACAGCTGATGGCTGAGAAGCTTGGGGCATTCTCAGAGATGGGAAGAGGAATGGTTACTGCAGAAATGGGTTGATTAGTGATAGAGGAAAGGGGGGGGGATGCAAGATAAGATAGCTAAGGGACCCGCTGTGTAAGCTTCAGGAGTTTGATGCCAGCAATGAACATGGACAGACTGTGTGCAAGACTAGAGAGTCTTAGAGCCCAACCAGATCCTTAGAGGGGAAAGATCTGCCAGCCTAGAGCTCTCTGTAGGACAGTTGCATGCCCACAACCTGGCCTGCTGCCTTAGTCTCAAAGTTGACGAGTTGTTCTCAGTGTGGTGAGACTGAGAAGGTGACAGGCACGGGAGCGTGCAGGTTTTCCATACCAAGCTCAGCTCACCATCCCTCATGCATGAAGAAAACGACAGTTCCACCGGCCTTGGCATACAAGCCCTTTTGCTCACAAACACTGTTATTTTCTCTTGGGAGCATATGGCACCGAGTCAAGCCCCAAGGCATCTTTCAGTAAATGGAAACCTTGTAATAACATGAATCTGTTTTTTCCTGTAACAGAAAATGTGAAATACCTCACTACTTTGTAGCCTATTACAGATGAAATACAATAGAAGCCTTGATAGTCTTTCCTTCATCCTTTCAGGTTACTGCAGAGCATCATTTAAGGAGTCTCTGTTACATGCTTGACGAGGTTACAGCTTGGCCATTCATCTTCAGGACTACAGACTATGACTAAAGCAGCGAAGCTTCCCTGCCTGGAAAGCGTTGGTATCGTCCCTGTGTGGAAAGGAGGTCAAGTGTGCAGCGTGCCTGTTTGCAAGTGAGCAAGGAATGGAACCAAATTTTGCAAGCTATTTACCCAGATGGTGGCCTCAGATTGCATTTACCAGGAGAGTGAGGAGGCAGAATTGATGGGAGGTTAGAATGTTGGAGGGGCATCCTCACCTGGCAGCTTTTTTAAAACAATGTAGTTGGTTTTTAAACGGGTCTCACTATGCAGGTTGGACTTGGGGCTCATAGTGATCCTCCTGCTTCAGCCTTCCCACCACTGGGATTATAGGCGGATGTCACCACAGATCCGGACTCTCTGGCTGGTGAGACTTGTGGTGCGGGGGATGGAACCTCAGTCCCTTGTCCCTAAGCTTGCCTAAGCAGGTGCTTTAGTTTGCTGAGCTGTCTCTCCAGCCCCTGGCAGCTTCTTGAATACTAAACTTTTCCTGGAGCCTCAGGCATGAATGCTAATGGCTCCAGTGACCTGTGGTGGGGGTGTTCTGCTTCAATACCTCCCCTCTCTCCTGCAGTGTTTTCTACTCCTTAGAGCCAGACAGCAGTTCAGATCCTGTTTTTTTTTTTTTTTTTTTTTTTTTAATCATGAAGCTAGGTGTATTACCTTGAGTCTAAGATGGGCCTTAGGAGCTAGGGGTGTAGCTCAGTGGTTGGTTGCATACACAGCATGGTGCAAAGATTGGGTTTCATCCCCAGCAGCTGTGGTTGAGGTGTGTGTGTGTGTGTGTGTTGTGTACACACAATTCAAAGGGCTTAAGTTCAGAAAACTTTAGAATGTTCTTAGAGTTGTTTAGAGGTCAACAGTACAAAGTTTTTCGAGTTAGAGAGGCAATTTTCCCATTTAGCAGCTGGGTAAATTGCTTCATCTCCGAGTTTTATATCCTTATCTCCATAATAGAGGCAGAAATATTAATAGCATCATTATAGGGAAAGGGCAAGAAGTACGGGTTGAATCTTCATAATCCAGAGGCAGACACAAGATGGGCAGATGGCCCTGAGAAAGTGTCTATTTCGCCATGGAGATACATATCTGGGAATATCTGTCACGTTACCTACAATGTACATTTTAGTTAATGCGAAACCTTGCCGAGACTGCCTGCCCAGGTGGCGATATGTATTTTCAGCAAAATACATATTTTACCAGCGTCAGCAAGACAGATGGAAAGAGTGAGCAGACTCTTGAGTTACAGATGATAATGCATCTTGCTGTCTTCAAAAGAGCGTGGTGCAAAGCAAGCGTGCTACAAACAGCAGCTGCTAGAGTCCAAAGAACACGGGGTCGTGGGCGCCGCTGTTGCCAGCATTCCCCGTGTGTCTACTTTCCCAGGCACCTTACGCTTCCCTTAGGTGCAGGAATGCGACAGCCCGTCTTCTCTTGGTGCCTGACTGAAATGTGAGAAGTACGGAAGGACAACTGAGAAGGGAGGAGATGGAGGTAACCTTCTCCTAGTTCACAAACAGGGCAACCAAGGCCCAGCAGGAGGGGAGGATTTCTTAAGATTATATGATAAATAGGACCACGTGTGAAATACAAACAAGTCCAAAGAAAAATGACTAGTAGTCATTGGACAGTAACCTCTGACTCAGCGTTATCTAGTCCTTCTAACAAACCTCACATTTATGGGCTACTATTGACCCATTTTGTAGGTAAGATAGCTTAGGCTTTCTTAAGAGACCTACCTAATGTCAGAGAGTGTGACTACCGTGCTATGTTATTTTATGTATGCAACTCTTGATACTGAAACTATATGCTGAACGTCCCTAATCTGAAAATACAAAACCTGAAGTAATCCAAAATCTGAATAATTGAGCATGTGACATTGCAAGTAGAAAATGCTACAGCTGATGTCACATGATGTCATAGTCAAGATCACAGGCATCCTGAAAATACTCTATAAAATTATTTTAAGGTGGTCAGTACAAGGTATACATAAAACACATGTGAATTCCATGTTTAGTGTATGTGTTGCCAAAGGAAGCACTGCTCTTTGCTTTAAATGTGGTTCTCACCCGCAATTTTATGATGTATGTCTAGATATTCCAAAACATAGAAAATATTCAAAGCATCTCTGGCCTCAGGCATTCTGGGTAAGAGGCACTCAAATTGTAGCACATACGTTAAGCCATTAGTAAGAGGTCTTGTGGAATAACCTAGCTATGCATTGAAGATTCTACTGCCACTTAATTCCTTTGCTCTTTTTCTTTAAATTAAGTTGATTGGTACAGTTTTGAAATACACAGTAATTGCACTCATCACAGGAAGTCTATCCCTGGTGTACTATATCTTAGCCTCTCTTTTTTTTTCTCCACTACCCTCTTCTCTCTTCCAGCTCTGTTCCCTTCCTTATTTATAAAACTTTGTTTCATTTTCATCTTTTTTTCTTTTAACTTTCATCCCACCTCATTCTGCTTTCCTGTTGAACACTTACTTCCTATTTCTCCAAACCTATTATGCATTTTGGTTCTTGTTCACACTATAAGTTTCTCATACCAAAGAAACAATGCAATATTTCCACAAAGGTGTCTGATTTATTTCACTTAAGATTATGGTCTCGAGGTCCATCCATTTCACTATAATGTCTTAAGTTTACCCTTCTTTATAGCTGAGTAGTACACCATTGTATTAGGAAGCCCTGAATCTTTTTTAGACCATTTCTCAGTTGATGGGCATTGGGTTTGCTTCCAAGATTTAGCTATAAAAATTGTGCTGCTGTAAGCACAGATGTGCATACATCACTGTAGTGATTCTTTTAATTCTTTTGGGAAGATAGCCAGAAGGGAAATACCTGGCCTAAATGGAACCTCTAGTCCTTGCTTTTTTTTTGTCTTTTTGTCTGTATTTTAGGGAAGGGTCTGCAGGGTGTTTAGGGTCTCACTATTAGATAGGACTCATAATGATTCTGTTTACAGCCTCCCAAATGCTGGGATTACAGGCATGTGCCACCACATCCAGCCTCCATCAGCAGATCAGTGCACCCCATGGGTGGGCCGGCATGGCAGGCGAGGGGATTGAACTCCTGGCCCCTGCACCTGCTTGCAGGTGCTTTAATCTTCTGTCCAAACACCTAGTCCTTGTTTCTGAGGAGTCTCCATGCTGATTCCCATAGTAGTTGCATCAGTCTGCACTCCACTAACAGTGGAGAAGGGTTTGTGCTCCCTTACAGCCCCACAAGCATTTGATTTTGGTTGCTTCTTGACAGCAGCCATTCTTTCTGGAGTAAGATGGCATCTCAGAACTGTTTTAGTTTGCACTTCTCAAATGATCAGTGATGTTGAACATTTTTATTTCATACTGTACTTTTTCTTCTGAGACACGTCTGTTCATTGCAGATGCCCATTTTTGGATTGGGTCTCTGTTCTTGACCTTAGGCAAGTCACCTAGTTTCTTGAGCACCAGGTTTCTTAGGTATAAAAAGAAACAAAAATGTCTTTTATAGGGCTAAAGACAGGAACCTAGTGATTAAGAGAGCAAACCTGACTCACAGCTCTGCCACTTGAAGCGATGATATTTGACATATTTTATAACTGCCCTGGATCCTGAACAGCCTCACTTAAAACCAGCCAAGTAATAGGACCTCTCTGAGGGGGTTGCTGTGATGAATAAAGATCGCATATATAAGTCACTCAGCCCAGAAGCCAGGACTAAATGAACCCTCCCTAACCGTTAATATCGCTATCATGGTACATGTAGAACCTCACATGGAACACGTTGTGGACAATCAATAAAGTGCGGCTATTACACGGGTTATAAACTTCATTCTTTGTAAAATATTAAGAAGCACAATTGTTCCTGCCCAGGCTTCTGTCTTGAGCCCATTTGGCCTCACTACAAGGAGGGGAAAATTGTCTCTGAGGAAGAGGCTGGATGGAAACAGTGACAAGAAAAGAGAGAGAGAATTCTTTTTTAACCCAAACACATAAACCTTTTTCTGGAGGCTTATTCATGTGCTTTTCCTGCTTTACCCCTCTGTTTCTATGATTATAAATGGAACCCTGTCTCAAGGTATCTGTTCCTGTGTCAGCATCTGGCCTTCTGATTTTTGATTTTGGATATCAAAGCTGGGAAAGGTATAAGTGCTGAGAGCTACTAGGAAATAGTTTGTATTTATTTATTTTTAAAATTAATTTTATTGAGAAACAAATAGTAATGAGAGTTACAATAATTAATACATTGCATATTGTTGTCTTTGTAGTAATAATTCATAGTACAAGAAGCAGACATGATATCCTGTCCGAACACTATTAGTACAAATCTTTCTTCTTATTGAATTAAGATAAAGTAGCCGTGTATCTATCCTATTTTGTATATGCCGATATATATATATATATATTATATATATAAATATATATTATATATATTATATATATAAATATATATTATATATATATATTTCACTACAAAATGGACCTTCATCTGTATCTCCCTTTTTGTTTTAGTTTTGTCAGAGATGGGTATTCCATTGTCATATAAATATTGTAGGTGCATGAATTCAGCAAAATAATCCAATATAATCCGGTAATCCATAATAGTAGTGGGTTATCCATAGGACTGGCAATGTCAAAAGTTGTTGACTTGAGCCTTTTACAATTCAGCACATTAATTTGTCTTTACTTTTTATACCTCAGTTTTATACTTTTCTGCTGGATGCTTTATATTTGTTGAGAATAACTTAAAATTCATTATAGAGTAGATCAGGTCCAATGCAAAGCATGCTAACATCTTAAAATACCTTCCTGGCAGTGTTACGATGGAGGTGCACAATCCCAGGGACTTGGAGCACTTGGTCCTAAAGGGAGCTTCTGAGCAGGGAGTTGTCTCTGGGAAAATGCCTATCAACCAGTATGTTGGCCACATCCAATGTTAATCCAGAAATTCTGGGCCTGGGAGTGCTGCTGTAGAAACCAAGGAATGATTTTCACATCGTTCCTTCATTTCCTTAGGTGAAGCAGCCAGCAGAAGGAGTTAGTTAGGCCTATTGGTATTTGCTTTCACCTTCCTCCTATAACAGATCATTGGTTTACTAACTCTAAACTGTAAATTGATAGGCCTGGCCAGTTAGGAGAATCAGATTGTCATGCCTCACTATTGAGCTGTTCTTAGCTCAAATCTTACTAAGGCTATCTTCAAAACCAAAAATTTCCCAGCATCTCTTGCAATGAGGAGGGGCCATATGCTACAGCTGTGAGCTGTAACCTGGAAGGAGGCCTGCTGGGGTCACTCCCTTCCAGCTGCAGTGCATCGGCCGAATTGTGACTACCCTCAATCAACAGCCGGTGTGCTGAGGACAGCAGAGAGCAGGGACAGAAACTTGGTTCCTGAGGGCATCACATGAGTCACTGCTCAGGTAGACTGCTTCTCTCTGCACTTCTTATTTAAACCACTGTATTTGAATTTTCTTTGATACACACATGACTTATTCCAATGAATGTGAATAAGCTATTTATGGTGACTCAGTCTCCATTTCTCTCCTTCTGACAGATTTCCTGAAGAGGACCTACCTGTTCCCTGTGTGGAGTCCTGGGGAAGGATGACTCTCCAAACACCCTTGGTTTGCCAGTGGTGATCTAGAACTAGATCAAATTGCTTCCTGGGCTCCCTGCCACAGATCCCCAGTTTTCTGACCTTCACAATTTTGCTCTTCAGTTTTCACTTAGATTTTATAAGTCATCTAGAATTCTTCAGTAAACTGCATGTTTTCTTAAATAGTTAAAGCCCATTTCTTTTGCCTGTCCCCAAAGAAGCCTACTGGATATATATTAATGCATAGTACAGATAATGCATAGTTTGTGTCACCTGGCATTGAGCTTAACTCTTTCTGCACCTTATCACATATAACGCTTCCCAAGCAATAGAAACTGTTAAGTCCATTTCAAAGTTGAGAAAAATAAAAGTCAGAGAAACTGAATGAGTGCTCCAGGACTCCACAGTTCCCACTCAAAGTCCCCATGCTATTCTGCATTTCCCAGGCTTCCTCACATTTGGGGGAATGAAGTATAAGAGATGCCACTGCTAGACTGAGCCAGCTAAGAGCTCCGATTGTCACCTCTATCTCTATTCTAAGGTGGACCATGAGATACTGGGAATGCTTTGGTTATAGGTTGAGCAATAATCTCCCAATCCACACTGCACCCATGATACAAGTGAGAAAAAACCACTGTTAGCCACTGTTACTTCAGGGTTGCATGCTGTACATACAGAATTAATTATCCCAACCAATACATGGGCAGACCCCTAGTTTGAATTCATTTTTGAATTCATATTTTGAATAAACTTCATTGAGGTTTATCTTTAGCACAAAACACAAAACTAAAAGAAGAAATGACAGCTACTAGAAAATGACCTAGCCTGTTTCTTCCATGGAAATCTTGCTGTTTCTGTTTTCCTGCCATGGATGTGTGCTTGTGGGGATCTCCCAGTGATCGCCAACCTTGTGGAGCTTTCACTGATAGCAAACAGCCTGCAGCACACAAGCCATGAATGTGCCATCATTGGGCACATTAGGCAATGTGATCATCATGTACGTAAAGGCACTTGTTGGGAGGATTACCTCTATCATACAGCAAGTGCCTACCTGTCCACCCAATGCCATTGAATTAGTAGGTGGATGCCTATGGATTCTGACCTCGGAAACCCTTATTTCAAGGGTTATGCTCAGACTCCACATCCCCATGTTTCCTAAATGAAGCTGCTCTTTTGCTTCCAAAGGGACTGGAATCAGGAGACACTGCTATGTCCTTCGCTCCCTCCCAGAAAGATCTCATTTCAAGAAGACCCTGGGCCCAGCCTGGTTTGGGCATCACTCACTCTGTTCTCAGAAGCAAAGCAACAGCAACCTGGAAGGAAAGGAGACTGAGCAAAGGATGCCCCCGCCCCCACGCCTCCTAGCTTCCAGCACGGGGAAGCCCTGCTCATCACCACGCTGATGATTTTGCTAGGTTTACCCACTCATCCCCATCACCCAGCGAGAGGGAAGCATGCTGTGAAGTTTGGTGCTGTATAATTCTTTTATTCTGCTGGTCAATTCTCCTAGTTTTTCACATCCAGCTTTCTGTAAGGCCTCACGACCTCTGACGTTCTGACCCCTCTTCTTTATTTCTCATCTAGCAATTGCTGCACTAAGAGAGCTGCTTTTAGTTCAATACAATGAACATAATCCATAGCTTCTGACGTGGTTATGCCTGATAAATCCATCTTAAGTTCCGAGAAGTGGGAAGGGAAGAGGCACTCTGGTGCCACATGCTTTGCTTCACAATGCACACACATTAATTGTTCCAGTTCATTTTAATAATAGCTTTCTCTGGTAGCATAGGACCTTTGTCTGGACTTAATAGATGAGGAAAAATAATTCAGCATCAGAAAATAATTCAGGCCAAATCTGATGCCAGTGCTTTGTTCTTATTACGTACTATGCTGATTTCTTCACAAGGAATGGTTCTTAAAGATTCCCAGGGGTAGAGGAGCATGTTTCCGAGCTATGGCTGACTCGTTGGAGCCATCTCTTGAGGCAGTGAGCATCTTAGGCCTAGGAGTAGGGTCCCACTAAATGTAGTCTGTACCTGTATAGTTTTGGGTGGAACAATGATGGAGATGGCTCAGATGAGCTGGATACAGAGCCAGCCACCAGAGCTTGTTCTTGTTTTGACTACCCCACTGTTTAAGTAACTAATATTGACTTAAATGGCTCGGAACAACTTCTGCTTTTTTTACTCTTGTTTATAAAAGGGTGCAATGATGCAAATATAATCATCTCTAATTAGGAAGAGTAACACATATTGGAGGAAGGACTTAGGAAAATTCACAACTGCAAAGCGTAAGGAGCAGCTTTGAGTTCCATCTTTGTGGCCCCAGCTGACCAACATGGAGCTGCTGGCTGCAAGCAGCCCAGTAAAGCAGAACGAAAGCTGTCAGAAGGGAGGAAATCCAATTTTTAAAAGCAGTAAGTGTTTCCATGACCTTGAACAAGTCACTTTACTTTTGAGCTTTAGTTCTCGAGTCTGCCAAAGGTGGGGGCTGGATGAGTTAAAATCCAGACTCCTGTGCCTGCCCCAGGGGCTCTGTGTGATCTGACCTCTGTCCATTTGTGTCTGATCATGCACACCCCTTCCTCCACAGCCACCTCTTGCTGTCACTGTCTCTCCCTCTGACTCTTGACAAGCCTGTCTCAGGGCCTTGGAACTTGTTCTCTTCGTTCCCTAAAATAATCTCCCTTTTTCTTTATTTCAGGATGAAACAGTGCCTTTCAGCACTTATGGGCCAGCCCTGAAAGTCTTTCCCTGGCTCTGAGCTGTAGAAATCCTCCCCAGGTACTGCTTCATTTTATTTCCTATCATCACCATTTCCTGAAATCTCCTTTCTTTGTATGTGTAGCTTCCATTTCTTCTACTACAGAGAAAATTCCATGAGAACAGGAACTCTGCCAATTTTATTCAGCTAGCCATATATCAAGAGGGGAGTTTTGCTTTGGTATAGAATCAGTAATTGGATACAGGAAGAAGTGGTTAAATATCTCTTTAATATTATACTGAATTTAACTTCATTTGTGCTTTGCTATTTTGTAAGTTATACAAAAAATATATTTCAGTACCAAGATGGATGTTTTTGGGAGTAAAACTATCAAGTACTTTTTAGAGGTGTTAATGTAGATGCGGGATGTTGCAACTGACATGACCTAAGGTTGAAGTTGGTCACAAGAGGAAGGGAATGAAAGGGAGGTGGGATGTGAGCCGGGTGATGGGATGAGCGCGAAGACAACACAGGCTGCATCTCAAACCCCATGCCACAACAAGCTGGGGGGAAGACGGGGCAGGAGGGCAGCTGGGAAGCACAGGGCAAAGCCTGCTATAAAGCAAGACCTATATAACAAGTAATGTAATCTTAACCATCCAGCAGAACGGTATAAAAATGAGGTATAAAAATAAAGCCATTATAATAAGCTGAGCTGTAAAAGGCCCAAGCCAACAACTTCTGGCATTGCCAGTCCTATAGGTAACCTACTGCTATTATGGACTACTGGACTATATTGGATAATTTTGCTAAATTCACATACCTACAATATTTATATGGCAATGGAATACCCATCTCTGACAAAACTAAACAAAAAAAGAGGATACAAAGGAAGGACCATTTTGTACATATACAAAATAGGATAGATAGACAGTTACTTTCTCTGAATTCAATAAGAAGAAAGATTTGTACTAATGGTGTTTGGACAGGATATCATGTCTGCATCTTGTACTATGAATAGCCACTATGAAGATGACAATATGCAATATATTAATTATTATAACTGTCCTATTAACCTGTTTTGAAAGTATCTCATTGCTATTTGTTTCTCAATAAAAGTAATTTTAAAAAGCCTGTTATAAACATCTATGACCCTGACAACACAAAACATGTCAATCTGTGTAATCAATACAAAGGTTAAAAAGAGATGTCAGAGGCCAGAAAAGAAATACTTGATTTAGAGTCATGTCAATTCCTTGAGTATCTATTTAAAAAAACAGAAGCTTTTCCAGTGACCTGACACTGGCCTGGGCTAGAGGTTGACTTCCATGCTGCTTCCTCTTCCAGTACCATTTACATTCCAGGCTTAGCACCCACGACCCACACAGTCTCCATCGCCTGCTTGGTCATGGCTCAGAGAACAAAGGAAAAGTGGCTCCAACAGGATTCTTCTGCCGCCTCTTGAAACTCTTATAATTCTACACATTCTCCTTTCACTGTACCTCCCCATGCCCCAGGTTTAAGACAATAGGAACATAAAAGGGTGAGAAAAGGAAATGGAACATTCGATGGAGTTGGAGGAATCAAAAGGATGGCCTGCAGTAGATTATGAAGGATGGTTGTCTTAGTCACATTAGGGTCACGGTGATGCAGCAACCCCAAACCCGTAATGTAAAGCAGAAAGGGTTTATTTTAGCTTATGGTCTGTAGAGGTTTCAGCTCATCATTAGCTGGCTCCAAGGCAGAGCAGCATGGCAGAGGGGGCTCGCAGAGGACAGCCTGCACATCTTATAGCATGCACAAGAAGATGGGCAGAGAGACAGGACCAGAAGTGAGTGTTATGGCCTCCAGGCTATGGCCCAGGGCCCTGCCTCTTCTGCCCAGACTCACCTTCTCACAGCAAGTCAGTTCTAAGCACCGCAGTTCTGTGGCTTCCCCACATCCTAGTTATGAACCTGTGAAACTTTTGAGGAACATCCAGATAAGCCCCAACGCTGGTGGACGTGTCCCTTCATCTCAGCTTGCCAGGGTGGCATGGAGTAAGGGCCTGGCGCAGACCCTCTGGAGTCATTTCTAGTCTGACCATTTGGTTCTGCATGAACAGAAGAGCGAACGTGCTGACGCATATTAAAACTTTGCCCCAAGCATGAGAATCCAATGCATTGACAGGCTGTGCACTTGGTCACACAACTAAGTATTAAGAAGCAAACTATGGGAGCTATGATTTCTTCAACGAAGTGCTTAAGACCAGAAAAAACAAAAACAAAGCAATATTTTTTCCAGGAAGTCTGAGAAGAGATCTTCAGAATATTTTCCTCTTAGGGATGACATTTACTTTCAGAGACAAGCTGATCAGACTCATCTCTATTGATCCCTGTAAGATGATAATTGCCTGTGAGAGGGCAACAGTGTCCTGCCTGTTAAATATGATGATGCATAGAGAGAACTCATAGCTCAGTGTCTTCCTAATAGTGTGAAAATATATTGGTTAACATCATAATTATTAATGTATTACAGTAGACAAATGTTCAAATGAACATTGCATTGTGTGTAAAGATGAGGATAAAGAAGCTTACCCTCAGCAGTGGTAAAGAGTACATATCCTGGGGTGTGTGCTGAGAGGCACTTCAGGAACAGGGGCTGGATATGTGGAGGACAGGTAAGGTAGTGAGCTGTGTGCTTGGCATAAAAACTGAACTCAAATTCTTACAAGGTAGATTTGGATAAAATTAAGGGGCTTGGGTAAAATCCTAGAAAAAATAGTCAAGTAGAGGATATAAGGGGGGTGAGAACGATCTTTTTAGGCATCAAGGAAGATATTCATCAAGTGGGACTTTTCTTCTTTTATGTATTTGCTACAGGGTCTGCAAGGTCTCACTACATAGATTGGACTTGTAATAATTTTCCTGTTTTCTGCTTCCCAAGCGCTAGGATTAAAGGTGCGTACAGTCACAACTGGGCCTTTTCTAGTCACTAGGGGTCTTGAGGACACTCTGGTAGGAAGATTTAGAGGTACCATTTTCCCCCATATGGTCCTCTGTGCTCTCCACAGCCCTAAAAATGGGGCCCACTCCATTTGGGTGTGTTCTCATGCTTGTTTGAAAATGGTTATTTGAAAGGACAGTAGTGAAGAGAGAATAGCTGCTGATGTCCCTGGCTATGCAAGACAAGAGGATGAAGTGATCCACAATTCAACAGTAGGGTAGCACCCTGACATAATCATGCAACAGCCATTCTGCGTATCACGAACCCCAATGTGATTTCAACACTTAGCTCTGTTAACAAGGTAAGAGACCCCTCTTAACAGTCTGCAGGAATCTCAACAGTGAGGGGAGCTCTGCCTTGCTCTTCTGTGGAACCAGCACTTGCCTGGATACTGGGAAATCAGGGTTTACACCTCAGTTCCACAAACTCCAAAGCTTTCCGTGAACCTCTGACGGCTCTGCACTCAGTGGGAGTGGCTGCCTTCCCATACCATCTAGAATCTCAGGAACTGAGGCTTAGCATCTGAGGGATTCCTTTTTGGCTCCTCCTCCCTCCTCCCCTCCCTGAGAATTCTGCTGGATCCTGGAGGTGAGCTGGCACTGAAGGCTTTGTTGTGAGCTGAAGCCTGGTAAAATCGTAAAATCAGGAAAGCGAAGGCATCCCACAGCTCATATTTGCATGCGCCCTGGCGGCCTCTGAGCTCCTCATCCCAGCCTGTCCATTATCTCCTTCACCTCCATCTGCTTGGCCCAAATCTGTCTGAATTTGGTTCTGCTACTGATAACTTTCCTTTTCCTCCAGCTAATACATCCTGAGAAGAAAGTGCTGGCAACAAAACTGAAGAAATTTAAGGAACCTGAATATTTTGTCTCCTTTTTGTATTCTTTACGCTTTGTACCTTTTATGGAGTTGGAAGCCTTCTGCTGATAGTAATGCAGTATTCAGGGCATGTGGCGTTAGCGGGCCTGGGTGTAATGTAAATGGAATTATTTGCCATGGAAATACCCAGTCCAATCTCTTAGCAAATTGCAATCCTTGAAACTAGGTCCCTTTGGAAAGTGCTTAAATAAATATGTACCTTGTTTGAAAGATTTGCAGCAATTCAGCAGAGATACTGGGTTCTTTTGATATAAAAATAGATTGGCTCTGCTTTATGTATCATAAAATTTAATTAGCAGCCATTTATCAGAACTTGTTAATAGATGGTTTGTTGTTTAACAGGTTAGGTTGAATCACTAAAAATATTTCTTTAGAACAGTAGATGTTAGAGAATTAGATCTGTTTAATCTTTTGTGGAATGCATACATGTCTCAAAAAATTTGTGGTACCTCTTTAGGTTTGTGTTTTAGGCATCAATTAGTAAACTTGAAAAAATACTTCTTCAAAAATGCATAGTCATGTATGGCTGTGTATCAGTTTATATATTTGTGGAAGAAAAATAGCCAGCTTTCATGTTTTGCCTGGGTACATAAAAGAGAAAAGTACTATACCGGAAGCTTTCTTCCTGTATTCAGAATTCTTTCTCAGGTGAGGTAAATGCAGTAAGGGCTCAGGGTGCTCTAGTAGCACCAGGAAGGCCAGCACGCTGTCAAGTTTGGTGGCAGGCAATGTTCAGCTACAAATGGTGGAGTTAGGCATCAGACCTAAGAAAGAAATCACCTAGAGCAGCCTTATAATCCTTAAGTCACAGCACATCATTTTTTTCCAGAACAGTTAAGATGGAGAAACTCTTCCCAGAGGTCCTCCAAAGCTGGTAGGCTTATTCTTTCAGCTAGAGCATGTTCAGAATTGTCAGATCTATTTATAAATCACAGTGCTTCTGTCCTCTCTGCCACTTGTCTTCCCTTCTGGGTATGCTTGCCATGGCCCTTGGATCCCTCTGCCCTTGACAGCAAGACCATGTTGAGCACTCCAGAAAATGTTCTCAGGAGCTGTGGGTTGATGTAAACAGGGAGGAAAGTGCTGCAGTAGGGCACCTCACTTCCAGTGCTGAGGAAGCCCAGACTGAAAGAATGTAGGTGGTCAGACACCTACTCCCCTGCCTCTGCTATGCAGAGAGGGAAATGACATCCCAGGAAAGTGGTCCTTCTGGGGTCCCTCTCCACCTATCCCAGCATCCTCCAGATGTACTTCCCAAAATACCATTCACCATGAGCCTCAGTCAGGGGGCAGACACAGACATGAGAAAAATGGCACATAGGAACCTCAGTCAGGGAGGCATCTTGAAAGAGTGGCACCTGGGATAAAACGAGCAGGGACCAGGAGCCACAGAGCTTCCTGACAAGTCCAGCAATGCCACAAGACTGAGCAGACTTTTCGTGCACAGCTGAAGGAGAAGCACCTTCACAGGGCCACAGCAGGGAAGGGAAGCTGGCATCATCCTTTGCTCTCTCCCTCTTTTCACACTTGGGGTCCTAGTAAGGCTGCATTTGAATGGGCATCTATGAGGTGCCCATGTTACACACTGGGCAGATGATGGGCAGAATGGAGAGGAAGCCAGTCACAATGGTGCTTCCGGTATGAAGTGGCAAGCAAATCAGCTTACAGGTTCTACTTAGAAATGCTGATAAAATATGTGAATGAAACTTGGAAGCTAGTAAAGCATATAAACAGGGTGGCTGGTTGCATTTGGTAGGTGGAACAGGAGGGCTTTGTGGCACATTTTAATACAACTGAGATAAGCTTGAAATCAGGAAAAGCAGCCAAGTAGAGAGATTAGGAAACGCAAATGCTGTGGCTAGGGAGAAAGCTCAGTAGAATAAGCACTTGCCTGGCAACTGCAGGGTCCTGAGTTCAATCCACAGTACCACACACACAAAAAAAAAAAAAAAAAAAAAAGAAAAAGAAAATTCAAAAGTGTTGGGATGTTGGGGCTTTGTGTGGTACTCCATGGTGAATACCATGCATGTGCACAAACACACACACACACACACACCCCACACACACCCTATTTGGGCATCAACCAGGCCACACACACTTCACCTTTTCTCATTTCTTTCTTTTCTTATTGGCAGCAGTGGAGATTGGACCCCACACCTTCTCACTGAGTTATACTTAAGTGCCCTGGCTCACCACTACATTTTGTAACAGGGACATGCACCACACCCAGCTCTTCTTTTTTTCTCTTTCTTTCTTTCTTTCTTTCTTTCTTTCTTTCTTTCCTTTCCTTTCCTTTCCTTTCCTTTCCTTTCCTTTCCTTTCCTTTCCTTTCCTTTCCTTTCCTTTTCTTTTCTTTTCTTTTCTTTTATTTTTTTCTTTTTGTGGAACTGGAGATTGAACTCAGGCCCTTGTGCTTGCCAGGCAAGCACTTATTCTACTGAGCCATCTTCGGAGCCCCTCATTTTTTTCTTAAAATGGAAAGGCAGACAAACACGTAACACAAATGAGTACAATGAGAGGTTATGTAAGGGGCACAGTGAGACCTTAGGAGGATTCTAATAGCCTTGAAGCTCAATCTGTCAAGGGAATCAATTGTCTGAGAGCGAGACTTAGGCAAAGAAAGTGAGGGGTGATTGGAAGATTTATGCATGGGCATAACACAAGCAAAAGCATAATGATGCAAAAGAATTCGGTAGCTATGCAGACCACTGCCAGCCTTTCTGGGTTACTGGACACATACTGCAAACCAGGAAGTGGCAAATTAGGCAGGAACCCCTTGCATGACAACCTTGCCAATGTTTATTGCCTCATGAATATTTATTGAGCATCTGTTCTGTTGTAGGCCCCGGGCCTCTGATACTACACTGCGTGTGACTTGATCTACATGCTGCAACAAGGACTTGCATGAAGCAAGTAGTGAGTGAAGAGAAGCAAGTGGAGGGGACAACCCAACACCCTTGGGAGCTGAGGAGCAGGCTGGGGTAGGAGTGGGAAGTGGGACTTTGCCAACACTCTTACAGAATGGTGATTTTCATGCCCAAAGGAGTGAGATGCTTTCACAGGGTTTTGAGTAGGAATTTAAACATGTTCAGTCTTGCAGTATGAAGAGCTGATTCTAACCACAGTGAAGACATGTATTTTCACACTTTAATGCTCCCTGACTTACTCTTCTAACTGAGGTCTGCCATGGCAATGGAAGGGATCCAGGGGCTCCATGCTACAGTGTCATCTCACCACATAGAAACTTTGATAGCTTCTAGCGGCTTTCGGCACACTTGCAGCCATCTCGGGTCACTCCAGTGACGCCTTCCTGACTGCCTCTGAGGCAAACTGCAATGTCTTCACAACAATTATATTACGATCAGAGCTAGAAGTGAGCTGATGGAGAGCTGCTCATCCATGTAATGAGGTTTCAGTTGTACTTTAGAAATGTGTCAGATAAGCTGGTAAGAGATAGCAGAGCTTTCTGTTTGTCAAGAGATGGGGGAGGTGGAAGTCATGCTGTTTGGCTTCCATTGCAATGTGAGAGTTGTCATCTATACGTGACATGCTTCAGGCTGCACAAACAAATATAAATGTGCAGTGACAGCATGGAACCCAGGACACAGTGGAAGTGGTAGGGAAGGGAAAGTGGACATGAGCATCTGAACTATTACCTTACCATAATTAAGAACTTATAACAGATCAATCATCACCTACTTATTATGATTTGAATAGGATAGCCCTATAGGGTATGTATTAAATGCAGTTGACACAGGTGCAGAGAGGCATTCAAGTCCATTAAAAGTGGTTTTATTTAAAAAAAATACCTAGACCCCGCCCAATCATGAGGCCTGATGAGTATCAGTGAAGGTGGTATTTGTCTTGGCCACAGATGTTAAAGCTGCTCATGAAAAACTGAAGTAGAGGCCCCTCGACCCCTGCCGAGTCAACCTTGACTGCTCTGCCCCAGGGAGAAGGAATGGCTTTTGTTTCATGGTATCATGGCTTATACCCATAGGCAGCTTTTTGTAAGAATTGGAGTAGTTTTCTGTAAGTAAGACCACACTCCATTCCCTATTTCCTTATCTTTAATACAATGATAATCAGAACAAAAAGTTTAGGATTAAAGAATCTTTACATTTCCTGAGAGAGCAAACCCCTAGGTATACCATATAAGGTGATGTTAAAGGGTTATCCCTCCAGAAAAATGACAACTTTTCTCCTGGGTATCTTGCTTGAGACAGTCTAGGAGTATACCCTCTGTGGATAAGCTCCATAAGAAATGCAAGCAAAGGCCAGGCAGGTATGCTGAGCAGATTAGTGCAAGGAGCTTGCCATTGGGTGGTGTGGACATGACATCGATGTCAGGGTCCACCACCACCAGCTGCCTGTCCTCAGGAAGTCACTCTTCTTCATGCTGTAGCTCTTTCATTAATGCCAGAGCAGTCCAATACAGTTTGGAAAGATGTCTCCAGCAGGAGTTTCAGGAGACTTTGCATGTGAAAAGGATTTGTGAATAACCATGTGGTAGAAAAAAAAAATTGGACATCAAACTGCCATTGTGTGCACTATACTGGCCTGGGAAATAGACTGACCTTAAAACAGCTTGGTTCAAACCTGAGCTCCGCTATTTAATTGGTGCTCAACTTCATCAAGCTGGTGTTCTAATGTGTAAAATGATGACCACTGTACTTTCCTCATTAGAATGGACAGAAATTTAAGTGAAATGATGTATGGAGAGAATACCTCTTCACTATACACGGGACACTAAGTCAGTAAATGTATGAAGAAATGAAATGAATGCAGTGTTATGCTACCGTGCAGCACTGTGCTACACTGCTATGATCACATGGCCATTTAAGGGGACAGTGTCCAAGCACAAATCGGAAAGAAATTTCTGATTTCTATGTACCTTACAGAGTAAGGTACATAAGCTGCATAAGCACCATGTATGAGGGAAAGCATGTTCTTGATAAATAGCCAGTTTTATAAAGGATAGAATTCACAAGCTAATCCTGAAGCTTAGAAGCCAATTACTCAAATTATCTCGCAGAACTGGAAATACAGTTTGTGATGTAGAATGAAATCCAGTTTCCTGTGAAACAGGCTGAAGAGAGAACAAGAGAAATTGAAAGGCACAGGGGCTCCCTTTGAAGATTGTAAGGACAGAGCCGAGGGGACTTTGTGGAGAAAAACACTGCTCTTGCATTCACCTAGTGCCCTGTGCCTGTGATTAAAGTGATATTGGAAGAAAGCCAAGCTGAGGAAGTAGCTGAGGAGCTTGACTACACTCAAAAAAAAGGAAACCAAGAAAAAGGGAAAGCAGGTTATACCAGCAAGCTTAGAGCAGGCTGGAAAGTGCTCCCACCAGGTGAGTCATGCTTGTCCACATGCACCGGGGTTGGCCAGCAGGACAGGTTTTTCCAAGGTTAATCTGTAGTTTGTTATCAAACAATCTCCTGAGGGTGATGCAGGTGAGAGGAATGTGGGGGAAAGGAGCATGACAGGCTTGGGTTTATGACCTAGTAGTGTCCTTCTCAGTGTGATCCAGGCCGAGCTCACAGGATCCCTGAGCTCCAGCCTCCTCAGCTCCAAGATAGCGAGGATGACACTAGAACCTACTTCAGTGCGGGGTGGTATTAAGATTACATGAATTAATTAAAAAGTACAATTTCACATAGCAAGTACTCCGTAAAAGGGAGACACCATTAATTACTGTTAGCACTTGAAAAGCATCTGGTGCCCCGCTTGACCTGTGCAGACGGCAAAGAGGATGCCTGCTTTTTTTAGTCCGAGCATCCTTCTTGTCTGTGGGCCTCATGGCAGAAGCTGGGACATGCTTAGGGGCACAGCGAGGCAGCAGAACAACTCTGTGTCCACCTGGCTGTCATGGTCAGTAGAGCAAACTGTCCCTACCAGCCTGGCATAGTCACAGCATAATTTCTTCTTGCCAATATTCCTGACACTGGTTTTCACCCAAAGATGATGTGTTATATCAATAAATTCTACCAGACATGCAGGGCAATGCTGTCACAGAGCTGAAAGAAGATCCTTAAGTGTGTGGGCCCAATTCTTGATGGATGACCTCTAAAGAACAGTCATGTCACCATAAGGCTGAGCAGAGGAGAAAGTTCTAGCAGGTTTGGTGGAATCCTAGAGACCTAAGCTGCTTCAGCAATGTACAATGTACTTCACTCACCAGCCTAAAGATGGTGGGAGGCCAATAAACACCTACAGATTTGTGTGTGGAGGCAAAGCAGTTTGGAGTTTGGAGGATAAGCTCTTCTCAAACTGGGTCCACATGGAAATTTGCTTTCTGGGCATTTATTGAAATGGTATTGTAACGTTCATGGTCTGGATTAAGAGAGTTGTGGAATCAATGCCTAATTGTAGCTGTGTGACCTGACATTCGGTAGTTCATATATATATCTATGTATCTATATTTATAGATATATAGTGATAAGACCTATTGCACAGAAGAGCAGAAGGAAAAGTAGCAGAAGCAATAAACATTTCAGAGCTTCTTAATGTGCCAGGCACTGTTCATGCCCTTAGGGATAGGTTCATTATCATCCTTACTTGGAGAAAGGGAAGTTGAAAACCAGAGTGGCTGTCAAACTGGCCCAAAGTCATACAACTAACAACTCATAAGCCCCTGCCTATCACTCATATTGCTAGTTTCTTAGACACGAGGTAATCTGAGAAAAATTCTTCTCTCAGTGCCAGGTATGATGTAGGAGCTAAGTATTGACTGTTGTATTACTACTGGACCTTAGTATAGCATATAGTATTTGTAAATTCTTCAAAAAGTTTAAAGAATTTGAAACATTTCAGTTTTGGCTTTAAATATTTTATATTCTAGGTTACGGTTGATTTCATGTTCCCCTTTGGCAAGATATACCATTTTGTTTTCCTTATGAAAGTATTTCAATTCTCATAAGTCCACAAAGGTTCTTGGTGAAAAGGAGTCTTTTGACAATATTCTTTGTAAGTTTTGGTAAGTGAGACAAATGGGTATTGCTGAGATAGAACTTCAGTTTTAAAGAATGTCCTTAGGTGTCATTTTATTAGATGACATGCTAGGAAGAGACTCAAGCTTCCATCAATTCATATATAAAAGGAAAGATTTGAAAGGGGTCTAGTGGAGTAGCAGGCAGGGTACCTGGTAGGTGGGAGAGGGGATAAGAGCATGTGCCTTTGCATTGTGCATTCCAGTCTCGATCCTCCCACCATCACCTTGGTGACACTGTGTCCTCCAAACTGTGCAATCCTCCTCTCCACACAGAGAGATACTAGTGAACCTTAAATGAGACTACCCAATGGGAGCCCCTTGAAACTACTAGGCTCTAGACAAAGCATTTCTGCCAGCACTGTTGCTATCTGTGTCATCACTCAAGGAGCTGTAGACATATTACTGAGCGACGTGGTCAGGACACTTCATGCAATTCTCTTTCCATGCCAGCTCACTGCTCGTGGGGAAAGGCACCTCCCCTCCAAGTCATCAAGACACTTGCTTTCTTAAAAAGTGTCAGTTTCTAAAACATGCAAAGCCCAAAACAGGGACTAGAACCAGATAAAGAGCATCTTAAAAACAACCATAGATTCTATTGGAGGATCAGACAGAAAGCCCGATTCCTTTCAAATCAACAGGGCAAAGCTGATGCCAGAGAGGCTTAACACTTATCACCATGAAGAACATGCAAGTGCAAGGAGGGACCCAGAACATTTACCAGAGATGTGTGAGATACCTTCAGATGCTCTGCGGTTGCCAGGGAGACAGCTTCACCAGGCTGGATTTGGATGCTACTTTCTGCAAAACTGCTATGCTGAGTATTAATTAAAGTAAGTCAATTCCTCAAGCAGCTGGGTGGGAAAGGGATTCTGTGAAGAAGCCTCTTCCTCTGACAGACTTCTGTGGGAACTTCGGATTTCCTACAAGGAAGCTTCTCCAAGACACACTCCCTTGACTGCTTGCAGGGCTGGGTGCTTCTGAGTAGAGGAACTATGCTGCTTCTCCACCACTGTCACACCAGTGCTTTGGCATCACAGGTATCCTCCCTTGTGACAGAGAGGAGTGGTTACCACTTGACTTTACAGAAAAATAGGAGAGGCACTTGCAGGAAGCAGAGCCAGCAGAAGCACCCTGGAACCTCTGATCCCCCAATAGAAGTTTCTTTCCATCCTGAAAACAAATGACATCCAAATCTCCATGTGGCACCTGAGAAAGGCTGATGGGGATTGAAGTGTTTAGATTGTTGAAGCAGGAGTAGAAGGACGCACCTTCACACTCTCTGGAGTTGTACTGGCATGACACACACCCAAGCATTGGCAGGACCAGTGCCCTGTCTCATCTGGAAGGGTAAATGTGGTAAGCCATAGGCAGGGGTGCTTAACACAACTAGTCAGTAGAGTCAGTCTTATTATGCCTGGCTGCTTCTCGGAAAGCAAAGTCCACCCAATGCCTTCTAGGTGTTTTCTTTATATGTTACCCAAGAATGAAATCGAGAATGCAGATGTCCTTCACTTCAGTGTTTATACTGATGTGTTTGTGGCCCCATGAGTGGATGCACTGAGTGTGTGTGTGTGTGTGTGTAAAACGATACCCATTTTTCTTGTTCTTCTACTATTATCTGCACAGCAAAGATGACCTGAGTCCCTACTATTGACAGGAACTCTGCCAAGCCCTGAGGACTCGGGCTTGTTGAACAGACAAAAGACAAATAGGAAGTCTGCATCCTTCTTGACCTGCACACTACTAGGGAGATAAAAAGTAAACAGGATGAACTTATCAGACTCCTAGATGCGTGATGAAAACAATGAATGCAGTGAGAGAAAGTAATTGGGGCAAGGGAGTATTTTAGATCTGAGCTGAAGCCTGATGGGAGAGAGGAAGCCAATTAAGAGAATAATCAAGGGAAAATTATTCCAGGCAGAGGGTCTGGAGGAGGGAAAGGACAGGGACAGTCAATGTCACTGGCTCACTGCACGCTCCAGAGCCAGGCATTAGGTGAGGTTGGAGCGTGGATCAACTACGTCATTGTGAGGAGCCCGGTGAGCCATGATTTAGATTAATTTGCAGTGGTCGCACGTGTGGGCCTAGTGTGCTGGTCTCCTTTTTTTCTCTTCTATTGGCAGTTCTAGATCTTCCAGGCTTTGCTCCTCAGGGGCAGCCTGTGAGTTCTTCATGACGTTAACTTTGTGGACGTCATATTGTGGTCATTGTTTCCAAGCCCACTGGAAGGGCCAATGGAGGTGTGAGTCATAGAGCTCTAAATTATCTTGTGAGCCTAACAGGAGATGGGGGCTGCCAGCTCTCCTAGGGAAAAGTTCTTTCTAAATCCAAACTTTCATACCAGCTCCACAAGCTGAGTCTGGAAGACCTCATTAAACTCAGCCTCAGCAGCATTAAGTCCAGAGCCTGGGCTTCGGGATCAGTGGAGCTGCTGTGGGCCCCTTAGCCACACTGAGTCTTATCATCCTCATCAGTAATTATACATAATAGCTACACTTGTCCTTGGCTTTTAGCACTAATATACTTCACATTCATGCTTTATAAATAATTTAATCTTTACTGTCTTTATTAGACACCATCATAAAAAACCTAACTCTTATTCTCTTCCTTAAGCCTATTTACTTCTTTCCAAAATTCCACATAATATCTTAGTCAATTCAGACTACCCACACAGGTAACAGTTCCAAGCAGTAGACCACGAAAGCAAAGGCTACCCACAAAGACTGCTCCGTCAGTGTAAGGACGGAGCCAAGACCAGAGGACACACCATTAGCAACAGCTCTCAGTCACCCAAAGGTCCTGGCCTGCTCCTTAGACAAAGAGCCCCCCAGATAGCCCAGGGACCAAGGGTCCCTGAGCCTGGAGCTACAGGTGGCTACTGGTGTGCACAGCTCTATGCCTAAGACCCAGAGTCCTAGGGTCAAGGGGGCCTCAAAGACTCCCTTTGAAGTAACATACATGCCTGAGACCAGCAAGGCATGGGGACAGCTGAAGACAAAAGACCAATCTGAAGTCTCAGCATCTAGCAAGGCACTTACCTCCTCCCTCCTGGATGCAGACTCCACAGCTATGGCAGAGAAAGGCAGCACTCCTTGGGTGGCATTCCTATTCTGGTGGGGCACTGGGGAGGAAGGCTAGGCTGCCACCACCCCCAGGTATCTCACCAAAGGGAGTGACAGGGAGTTTTTTTTATCTCTGGCTGGAACAGAGGACTCAAGACTTCTTGAAGCTCAGCCTTCAATTTCACACACCTGAGCACAATTCCTCCACCCTGATTTCCTGCTCTTTTGGCCTACTGTAGCAACTTGCTTGGTCCCGCCCTCCTCATCAAATCTAGGCTCTGTGCCAAGCCCTCCTCCCCACCCTCCTCCTCCCCTTTCACTTGGCTCCTGGAAGGACTGGCCCAACCAGGTCACATGATCTCTTAGAGCAGCTGCTTAAGTGCCACTCTAAGTTGGTGCCTGCTTGCTTTCAGGTCTCCTTCAGCCCGCATCTGGCTTCTGTAACCTATTCTGAGAGAGGCTGTCAGAAGCAAAATTTGGGACTTGGGCCAGACCAAAGGACAAAATGGAGAGGAGCAATTAGTTGGAGCTTGAATAGAAAGTTCAATCTCTACCTAGCTGCTGCCACAGGTTGACTTGATTCCAGGATAAGGAGGCACTCTAGTGCCCAAGACCCATCAACCTCGCACCCTTAGTTTAGAGACACCAGATTTTCTCATGGCTGATACGGTAGCTTTCATCTTTCACAGAGAAAATTTGAGCAACAAAGTCGAATCTGCTCACCAGGTTCAAAGGAGATTCCATATTTTTCTCTGTACAGTGTTGCAAAAATCAGCAGGGAGAACTAAGCAACACACTGCATGTCTATTATGAAAATGGAATTAGCCGCTAATGTAGATGTTTCACTGAATCAACAGGTGGCCTTGAAAATAAGGAGTTAAATTAACCTTGAAAAATGGCAATGATCATTCAGCTCCCAAATCTAAGAATTTGGGATTTTATTTCTCACTTTGTCAAAATAGTATTTTATTCCTTCCTGATTAGACATTGCCAGCATTTAGGATTTATAGGAATTAACTGGGTTATTGAAAACAGAGATTTCTGCTTGAAATTTGAGATCCTAAAAAGAAATGGAAATTGTGATGGGTGGTCTTTAGCTTGTACCTTACAGAAGTACTGCCTAAGAATAGCTCTAAGGTTTCTGTTTTCTATTTGCAATTTCTGGTCTCCTTTCAGATTCAGCCAAGGACTAGCTGTTCCCCATTGTTGCCAACTCATTTCGCTACAGCTGCCCTCAAGAATTTTTCAGTTGACTTCAGTACTTTCATTCTTCCTTTAACTCAGTGAATGAGCTTTGTCAAAGTAGAGCATTGGAGCCTCACAAATAGCCATCAAAGGTCTTAGAAGCGAGGTCCCCAAACTTATCCTGTTTCACCAGCACAAACACTGAGCTCTGAGCCTGCGTTTTCTTCACCTCAGGCCCAAACTTCATCCTGCTGCTGCTACTACAAGGTGATTTGCTGTTGCCTGAGACTGGCTTGTCCTGAAAACAAATACCCCCATGCCAGGCACTGTGCAGATTGTAGCTCTCCTGGAGACCAACTGATGCCTGAGTTGATGGTTCCCCGCTTCAAGACTTTGTTTAGGTCCCATGTTTCTCAAGAAAGATTAATTTTAGGATGAACGTCTCACATCCTACCTGCTCCTTTAAATGAAATTATCCAGGCAACCAGATCTCAGAAGACTAGTTGGTAATGCCGGTCATTTACATGTAAGATGGGAAATACAGGGTCCATTTGATTTCAATCGTGTTTACTAGGTACTCAATATGTATGGGGAGCATGTGAGGCACAACGTGGTGTGTGAAGAGGACGCAGTAAAAGTAGAAGTTTTATCAGTGAATTGGGTGAAAGGCAGAAAAGGGGAATCAAATGTTGAGAGCAATGTGAGAAAATCCACATTTAAATTCATGTATAGCCGAAGGAAAATGTTCCTTTAAAGATGTCCAGCCCTACCCATCAGTAACTTAGAGGGTTCCATGTAGCATAATAAGGAACTAATATTAAATGTTTTCTTGCCTTACTTTGGATTTTCCCAACATTTTTTTTTCTGAAATTACCACTTACCAGATATTTTACTTTTATTTTCTATAATTTTATTGAAGAACAAATAGCAATGAGAGTTTCAAGTCAAATTAGTAGAACAGATTCAATAATGAATATGTTGCATATTGTTTTCTTAGTGGCTCTTTGTTGTACAAAGTGCATGATATTCTATTTATAAAACTATTAGAGTAGATGCCTCTATTCATTGAATTAAGAGAATATAGCTATATACCTATCTTTTTTTAAAAACTGAATTATAGTACAGTTTCAATAATTAATACTTTTTACATTGTTATCTTCCTAGTGGTGATCCATAGTACAAGTGGACAGGATATCCTGTCCAAACACTATTAGTGCAAATCCTTCTCATAGAATTACATGAAAGTACTGCATATTTATCCTAACTGTACTGTAATGCCATTGTAACCTGGTGATTATAAACACAAATGTCGACACTGAGCTTCTTGGATTCTGTAGTTGGCTCCTCTGCCATTTCACTGGCAAGTGGTTTTAGGCAAAATCACCCTCTCTGGGGAATAATAGCAGTCATCCCCTCATAGAGCTGTAACTAAGACAGAATGGAATGATACAGATGAGTGCTCTTAACTGAAAGGGCTCAAATGTTGCCATTGTTTGTGAGATCCTGGCTGTTGTCACCATGCATGGTTATTTTCACTCTGACGGATTCCTAATATTCCCTCACCTGAAGATCACTGATGGCTCTCAAATGCTTGTTTGACCTCAGGTATGCTTCTCAGGCCTCCCCTCAGTCTTCTTTAGTAGTTTGTCCATGCTTTTCTTCATGTATCCATTTACTTATTTTCAGTTGAGGATGTACCATGTGCCCTGTATTGTGCTAACTGTTGGGAATACAGCAGTTAGCAGAGCCACCAGGAAGGAGGCAGGACTACATAATGCCAAAGAAGATATGTATATTCTCTTGGATCGAGGAGTCATGGTAGAAGGGAATGGGCAAAAGACCCAGGGACTTGCATAACCAGAGCTGATAGAGCTGACAGGAAGATGGTGACACTGAGGTGCTAGGCTGGGATGCAGTCCTGCAAAAGAATCGGACCTTTCATCGTGAACAATGGGAAACACCAACCTTACTCATCTAAGCTCTCTTTTGGGTGGTTATATTAATGGCTTTCATATTTTTCTGGTTTCTACAGTGATATATTTTCATTATAGAAAATTTAGAAATGACAGGTAAAACATATACATTACTCTAAACTTTACATCTCTGAAGAAACCATCATTGATGAATATTTTGGTAAATATATTTTCAGCTTATCAGGTTTTGTAAATATAAAGCATTTTGAAAACCAAAACTGAATTACATTCTTCAGTTGGTATGAATGTTTTCTAAGTTATTCAATATTCTCCCCATTACCCTTCTGTCATATGCACAAACCAAAATTTAATTTCTAATAGGGTCATCCGGTTTTAAACCTTTTCCATTATGTAAAATTTTTGCAAAATAGCTCTTCTTATTTGGTTACATTTATAGGCAGAAGGACATTTTTATTTTATTTCATTTTAGTTTAGTTTTCTGAATTTAGGACAGGGTCTACAGGGTCTCACTACAGAGATCAGACTCACAGTGATTCTCCTGTTCTAGCATCCCAAGTGCTGGGATTACAGGCAAAGCCCACCACACCCAGTCTCAATTGCCATCTTAGTGTGTCCTGGGGGCAGGGATGGCATGGCATGCCAGGGATCAAAGCCCTGCCTAAGCAGGTGCTTTTCCACTGAGCTATCAGGCTGGTCTGGCATTTTTATTATAAAGGACGTGACAAATACTAAGGTATATTTTCAGTTATCTCTCAAGAAAGCTAGCCATCCAGTTCTTTTACAGGACTGCATCCCAGGCTAGATGTATCTAGATGTCCTCCCAAAGCCTCATTCAGTCATGGATGTTTTTCAGAGGTGGTTGGGTCTAGGCTGTGCGAGCTTGATTCATGGTGTCATGCTAGGGTGAAGGGTGCCCCATGCTGCGCGTGAGTGTTGCCTGGCCTGATGATGGGTGGCCTAGGTAGGGTATAACGGATAAAAGAAGGCTGCGCTGGTCGCTGCCCATCACTTGCTATTTTCTGCTTTTGGTGCCTTCTGCCTGCCATGGACTCTTGCTGCTCTATGATGCCTGCTGCTGTGTTACCCTGCCTTGGTGCTAGTTGATTTTGGACTGAAATCTCTGCAAACTGTGGGCCAAAAATAAAACTTTACTCCTTTGAGAGTAGCTATTTTATCACAGCATAAAGAAAAATAATTAAGACAGAACTTGAAGGTTTTTTCTTCTGTTGTATTAATATCTAATCAAGCTTATTTAACAATCTCAATTGTACCTTCATTCTTCAATTTTCTCATATTATGAGAAGTGGGACAAAGACTTACAATACAAAAAAGACCACTAAGAGAGCATGTAGCTGTGTCAGAAGGGAAGGCAGAGAAAATGACAGTGCTTGTTGACTTGGCCTTGCTTTCTGGCAGAGTGAATGAAGCGCTTAAGTGCTTGAAGACTACAAATGCATTGGGCACATGGTAACTTCTGTCCTGGCATTGTAGTGCTACTGGTCCTATATCTCCTGTGGTCTGTGGCTCACTTGTGTCCTTGCCTTAAAAAAGCAGGGACTAAGACTTGTGGAGCATTTGTCTCATCACACTGTGTTTTCTATACTCATTAAAAGTGATCTCAGGATCACCCTCCCCCCACCGGAACCAGGGGATTGAACTCAGGCCCTTGCATTTGCCAGGCAAGCGCTTATTCCACAGAGCCATCTCCCCAGACCCAAACAGTACTTATTTATTTTTTTGTGGTGGGACCAGGGATTGAATCCAGGTCCTTGAGCTTGCCAGGCAAGCACTTATTGTATTCTACTGAGCTATCTCCCCCACCAGGGTCACTCTTTTCTTATTGCTCCACACAACCACATTTAGTGACTAGAATTGTTGTATGGGATGCTACCAACTTGTCTTCCCAGCCGGCACAAATATTCTCATATGGTGACTGACGCACAGGCAGTCTGAGATACTCACACTGCCCTCCATCATTTTGCAAATATTTCTCTGCCTCCCCACAAGTAGATGCTCCTTTCAGAAACAGTGGGATTTTGGGTTTTAATCATTGTTTTCCAAATAAAGCCAAAGTAGACCTGAACAGGTGTTCTCTCCATGAATTACTTAATTAAAACAGCTCCCTCTGAGAGTCTTTGAAATATCAGAGGAAGAGAGCTAAGTACAAAAATTTAAGTTTGAATAATTTCTTCATTAAATGGAAGAAAATATAATCTGAACTACATCAATTTAGGTGACTGCATTACATATTCTTTCAGCAAAGAATTATGTCCTTTGATCCACCAGTGTTCCCAGGATGTGGTGTGAAGACCACCTACCTTAGGAAGAGCTTGTGAAACTTCGGATTGCTGGGAGCTTGTGAAACACACGATACATTTACATGCCTGGCTTTACCCCAAACCCACTGAATTCTCAGGGCGGGACCTGGGAGCTGCACTGTGACTCATCATAGATCATTCCTATGCTGCAGTGCACATATCAGCCAGGTTTTCATTGCTGCAGCAAAATATCTGACATGCATAGTTTAGAGAAGGAAGGTTTTGTCTTAGCCCAGAGGTTACAAGCCATCCAGGGCTGGCTCCCAAGCAGGAACATCATGGCAAGCACACAGTGGAACAAGTTTCTAACTCATGGCAGTCAAGAAGCTGAGCACAGACAGGGGAAGAGCTCCAGAGAGGAAGGGAGCCAGTTGCCATGCACATGCCTCCGTGACCCATCCTGACATGACCGGAAGTACACTTTAGTATTAAATTAAACTGGTGAAGTAGGTGATCAAGATTAGTCATCACATCCAACAAGTGGCTTCAGGAGATTCTGGGGAGAGTATGAATGTGGTACTGTCTTCATGCATCTGTGTGTCAGAATATGGTGCCTCCACCACTAGGTCTATGGAAATGAGTTTCCTCTGGTGCCCCCAGAGCCAAAACTGATGCTCATCACATTGTGCGCTGTCAATAAGTAATTAGAAGATAAGGTTCATTCAATTTTCAGTTATTCAGAAGTCCTGGGAACAAAGTGTGGATTTAATTCCTAAATAATAAGGATTGGAGTCCTGGGGATATCTGAGATGTATGAGAGCTCTGCAGATGCTCTCTCATTGTTCAGGTGGAGTTCAGGGGTCCAAAATATGGAGAACCACTGTGTGATTCTCTGTGAAAGAGAAGAAATTGTATTCTGTGTATTCCATGTATTGATATGTACAGAGCTGGCTAGGACTGTAGCCTTGTTCTTTGAAATGTCTTTAAGCAATGCATGTCAGTCTAGCCAAAGTGCTGGAGGTAGTTTTTGAAGATGGCAGAGGTGTTTCCCCAGAACCTTCCACTTGCTGCTCCCTACTACGAGTCTGGTCAAGATGGGATGAAGAGCCAGTGCTCCATGCTGTTGGTGGGGATTGAGCCTCAAGATGGAGATTATGACCTCCTATGGCTTGAAAGATCACACATCAGAGCTGAAACATTGACCTCAAAGCATTAGATACTGTCTCAATTGTACAATGCAGATTATACTCTGCATATCCTTCTCTCTGAATACTGAAGAGGTGCATGCAGGCTTCTTGCCTAACCCAGCTCATGGCACTCACCTACTTACTGCCATTCTCACGAGAGTTCTCAAGCAAGTGCTTTCTTGATGAATGAATAAAATCTGGGTTTGACCCTTGGTTGAGGCCTTTGTTTCAGGTAGCCATCATCATGGCTGGACTTAGGACCCCTGGGCTCCCCATAATTGCAAATATATTAGTGTTTTTATTCTCACTATGGGTTGCATTGGGTATGGCAGATTGGAATTAACTTGATGAGATTCCAATAATTTATTCATGGGATTACAAATATAAATTTTTCAGACTGAGACAAAGGCCAGGAAAGTTCTCTATACAAATGTTAGTGTTAGTCTTTCATTAATTTAAAGAGGGAAATCATCAACTCTTCTTGGTCAGAAAGCAATAATGTGGAGCAGTTACTCTAAGTCTCAATCTCTTCCTGTATAGATGGTGCTAATAGAAAGGTCTTTGAAAGTGATGTCTAACCAAACTTTAGGTTAATGTAATTGTTCTTGCTGGTACTGGGGATTGAAAGTTATAAAGTTACCCAGGCTATGCTGGACCTTAGAATCTTTCTACTTCATTTCTCTGATCACAATCATGTAGCACCAACCCTGGTGGGAAATTTTTATTTAGTTTCTTAATCATTTATTCAGGAGCTGTCCTCTGTCCTCTACCTCTTCCCTTCATTGTGTTTTCACAAAGAAAAGAGAGGCAGAAGCAGAGACAGATATCCTACTTGAATAAAATCATACTGCCTGCAGGAAGTCACAGGAAAGACCGTCTTCGTTTCTGCCCTCTGATTCTTATTCAATGCCATATGTTGCCTCACATTTGGGAAAAGAAAAGTTACTTTAAATGATGAAATGCTGAAACATTCTCAGAGGTATGATTAAATAATAGAAGGGAAATGCACTTTTAATTTCAAAGAGAAGACTGCACTTACTTGAGTACTGAGCTCAATGGCAATAGCAATACTCTGTAGTATGTAGCACCTGCCATTGAAAATAATTTTCAATTATTTTCTGTCCAGGATGTCTTACTGAACATGAAAGTAATATTTGTTCATGCGAAGCATTTATTATGTACCTAGGAGCATTCTAGGTGTTTGGTATTTGATCGTTAGAGTTATGGTCTGAGGACCAAAAGATTCCCACTACTTGGGAGACTGTTGGACTTGCAAACTTTGTATTCTTACTGGACCAAAATTTCTAGGGGCTGAGCCTGTCTATTTATAACAAGAACTGCTGATGAGTCTGATCCATGCCCAAGGCTGAAAGGTGCTAATTTAAAATAGTTATTTACTCTTCAAGTTCAGCAATCTGTTGCCTTTTTACCCCCACTTCTCTACTTGGGCCTATGTGTTACTGTATAGATATAAAATTGGACTATATTAAATCCCAAGCATGAATTTGAAAAAAGCAAATAAGAAGGAGCCTATTATGTCCCTTGCATCCATAGTCTTATTTAACCCAACAAGCAGGAACATGATTTCCATTTTACAGTAGAGGAGATTCAGGAGCGTAAAATGTAAATAATCAGTGTAGACTCATATAGTGGGTCAGATGTGGGGTTTAATTCAAGATCTTTTAAACAGTTCACATTCTTCTTTGCTCTATTATGGATTCTCCTGATTCTGACTTTGCTTTAGTGGGCTGCACAAGGGCTTTTTCTGAGAGACTTCTAAGGAGGAAAATAACACAGTCCCTTTCTCTTTTCTGCATCATTAATAGAATTGTCTTTAGGACACACAGTACCTTAAGATTTGAGCAGATACCTGAATACACTATTCATAGCTAGTTTGGAGGGACTCGAAAACTTTGCAGGCTACAAGAAACTTGTTATTATGGCACTGTCTCCCTTCACACCTGCCAAACCATTCATTAGAGCAATGTGTTTATTCTGTTCCACTAGCCAAAGAAAGTCATTTCCTGGACTGGAGGAAGCCACATTAAGATTACTAATGTAATCATACTGATTGAGAATAAATGTACATCTCTGTAGGCAGATCTGTGCTTTCTCCTGATGGAGCTACCTATGCTCATTTGGTCTGTACAAAGTGGGAAATTTCATTCATTCATTCATCTTGAACTCCCTGTGATCAGTTTTTAATTCAGAGTCACAGACAAATAACAGCCAATTTGAATATGGCAAGATAAGCCAAGGCAAGAAGCTGGTAGGAAATTTGAATATGACAAGCAAAGACAAGATGTTGTGGAACCACAGTAAGGAGTGTGTGCGTTTAGGAAAGCTGTCAGGAAGTGGAGATGTACAAGTCAATACCTGAAGTCTCCAAGGCAGCAGTAGGCACAGTGGACAAGAAGGAACTGGTAGGAAAGAGGGACGAATTTTCTAAGCAGAAGAACACCATGTATAGAATCTATCACAGAGAGTCTGGTGAGATCAAGGCCTCATAACCATGCCCCAGAACAGCTCTAATTGTAATGGAATCAAGCCAAGAGGGATGTGGAATGTAGACTTTGCTCCATGCATTTAAGATCTTTGCATCCTCATTATCTTTTTTTCCTATAACTATCACTATAATCATCACTGTATTATGAACAGAGATATTATCCATCATTTATGTAGCCATGTGTTCAAGATGGAGAAAGAGAATTCTATCTTTCTCTTCTCAAATGAAATACTACTGGGGGTTCTCTCCTGATGGTCCACGAAAGTGTAAATGGAGTGTTCTCAGTGGTTCTAGATGAAGAATATTCAAAAGAAATATTATTCTTTCTGAAGGAGGGACAAACAAGTTGCATTTTCCTTTTCAAGTGCTATTAAGAGAGGGTTCTTTGACATCCAACTCTAGGATTTCTGCAACTCTTATGATATCCGCCTGAGGTGGAAGCTTCGTGGGGTAAGGACCAGATTTGTCCTTTTACAACTTTCAAGCACCTAGCACATTTTCTGGTATTTACTATACACTGAATAGATACTTGTAGGATGAATGAGTGACAGGGACAGACACCTTGCCAAGTGTAGGGATTTTCTAATTGCAGTACCATTTTCCCTATTCCAAAAGGTCAGTCTGTTTGAACTCCCCCTCAACTAGAATTCTAGTCCTATCTGAAAGATATAAGTATAGCATTTCATTGTGCTGGCTTCCATGGTTTTATCTGTATACATATTCCTTTAGAACATTTAATATATGGTTAAGATGCAATATTTACTCGTCCAGGAGTTCAGTGTGGAGAGTATAGTTGGATTTTTTTCAATCTGATGTGTGCACTATAAACCAAAATACAGAACTGGAATTAATTATGAGGAAGGGACAGAAGATTTTGTAAGTCCAAAGCCCTGGGATCTGAATCCTCTACCCAATCTGTTGGTAAGCACCCTGGGACTACACAGGAGGAAAACGAGTAAAACTAGAAATTTTAATCAGAAAGCTGATAGGTTCAAGGAATCCTAAATAGTTTCCTGAACTCTTTGGGTATCAGATTATTTTTATAAAGGGACACTGGAGACCATTAGGCCCAACATCTCCATTTTTCATCTGAGACAATTTGGGCTTCCAGAAGTGATATGTCTTTTCCTTATTAAAACTTCTCTTGGCAGAGCTGCATTTGAGCACAAGATATTTTCTACTATGGCTTTTTAATATTTTGTTATTATTTCTTTTTCTGTGGTAAAGTACTATGGCTTCTGTGTAGTTGTTCCTCCGAAGCCTGATACAGTCATAGTGGGGGCTTTTCAGAGGCGGCAGCATTTAGAGTGTCTGGTGCTAAGATCAAAGGCATGTATTGATTCCTAAACTAGCCCACTGATTGGATTAGCATAGTTCTGCTTAGGGTGAAGAGTATGAGTGCTAAATGCATACTAGGGTGGGCAGCCTGAAAAAAAATATCAGGACAGAAAGGAGACTAATGGGATCTTGGCATGGACTGTTTCTCCTCATGATGCCCCTCTGTCATGCCACCCTGACTTAGTGCCAGCTGGCTGGACTGAAGCCTCTACCAGCTGAGCCAAGTAGGTCTTCTCTTTGTTTAACTTTTGGTGTCAGGTATTCTTCTCAGCAGAGATGAAGGCAAAGGTGAAGACGAAGAGAAGAAGAAGAAGAAGGAGGAGGAGGAGGAGGAGGAGGAAGGAGGAGGAGGAGGAGGAGAAGGAGAAGGAGAAGAAGAAGCAGAAGCAGGAGCAGGAGAAGAAGAAGAAGAAGAAGAAGAAGAAAAAGAAGAAGAAGAAGAAAGAGGAGAAGGAGGAGGAGGAGGAAGAAGGAGGAGGAGGAGGAAGAGGAGGAGGAGGAGGAGGAGGAGGAGGAGAAGAAGAAGAAGAAGAAGAAGAAGAAGAAACTTAAACTAAAGTAAACAAGGTAGAGCTTGGACTGTGGGTCCAGTTCTGGAAGTGGAAGTTACATGAGAAAGTGCCTGGGCCACATGACCTGAGCTGAGGAAATCTCAGAATAGCACAGTTGCCCATTTTGGGCAAAAATCATGGGCTGTGGCAATGCCTCAATGTTTAACTAGCAGGTTGTTGCTAGTTTGTACTGTCTTGTGAAGTACACAGGCCTATGTAATAAACCTGTGAAGTGTGCATGTATAAAATAAGAATACTTTTTTTAAAAGCAGAAAAAAGTAATGAAGGAAACTAAATACTTTTTCTCCTGAGTAAATCAAAGACTTACTAAAACTTTAAAGTTGTTTTTTCAGTTTTTCCTACCTAGAATCATTTTTCCTATAGTCACTTCTTTCTTTCTTTTATTAATTTTATTGAGAAAAAAATAAATGAGACAGCTTCAAAGCAGGTTGGTAGGAGAGTTACAACAATTAATACATTGCATATTGTTGTCTTTGTAGTAGTCATTCATAGCACAGGATGCAGACTTAATATCCTGTCCAAACACTGTAAGTACAAATCTTTTTTCTTAATGAATTAAGAGAAAGTAGCTATATATCTATCCTATCTATTTTGTAAATGCAGATACAAAATGTTCTTTCATTTATATCACCTTTTTTTCTTTAGTTTTGTCAGAAACAGGTATTCCATTGCCATCCAAGTATTGTAGGTGCATGAATTCAGCAAAATATTCCAATGTAGTCCAGTAGTCCACAATAGTAGTGGGTTATTCACAGGACTGGCAATGTCTGAATCTGATGACTTGAGCCTTCCACAGCTCAGCATAAAAACATGGCTTCACTTTTCATACCTCATTTCTATACTTTTCTGCTGGATGGTTAAGACCAAGATAAAGCAAGACCTACATAACAAGAAATGTAACTTTTGTATCCCGAAACCTTGTACCATATTTTGTAGATCTTTTGTTAGTGTCAGCCATGTGGATGAGTCATAGCTATTGCTTGTCCAATTTGCTCTCTGCGAAAGCCTAAGAGAATGATTTCTCTCCATGTGACCCTCTTTATGCATACACTACATCATCTATCACATTCCTCTCTGGCCCCATAATCTCTTTGATCAGAAAATTTGGGACATAACTGAGTTACATGATATTATAGTACAGGTTCTCTCCTATGTCCTGAGTCCTCACTGACCTTGAAAGGCTAGGGCCAAAATGTTGACTGTCCTTGCAGCCCTTCTTTTTCTGTAATTTTTGGTCTGCAAGTTTAGGTTGTTAACCTCCAGAAGAGGTTATTATTGTCCTACAACATATGCAGGTAGGCTTAACCTCACTATCTGTCTGAATATCAAACATCTTAGGAATAAGATGGAGCATGTATTTTTCATCGAGTATTGATATGTTAAACTTTAAGTCTCTACCAAATATGGAAAATGAATTAAAAATATTAAATATGAATAAACAGTTATGTAGTTTTACACAGTAATTTAGAAATCTAATCATATACAGCATTGTAGCAATATAGTCTTGTGACATTTTTTCTCTTGCCTCTTTTTTCATTTATTACCCTTTTTTAAAAAAAATACTTATTTGACACACAGTCTGGCCATCCATGATTTGTGTGTCATGAAAAGCAGCACATATTTAGAAGACCAGAATGACAGGCATTGCAAGCATAAGAACTCAAAAGAAGAAATACAAGTGGAAAGGTATAACACAATTAAAAGGAAAGCGAGAACTAGAGGATTAAACAACAAAAAGAGGGTAAGGAGAAAAGCTAGGAAACATGACAGGCAAAGTCATACATCTTTATGTGTAAGATGGGCAGGGAGATGATCCTGAGAACTACCAGCAGGTTGTTGAAGCCAGCAGTTACTGGGTGGGATTCTCACCCTGACTATGTATGCTGATACCTGTGAACTACCTGTACCAAAGATAGTCCCTTCTTTCTATACCTGATATTTAGCAGACTTTTAATTTCTTTTTGTTAATCCTGTTATCTCCCCCTTTATATTTTCTCTTAGCCAAAGCAGCCTATTTAAATTTTAATGATAATCACAGCTTGGAATTTTGGCAACCTGCACTGAAATGAAAGATGCAGGAAAATCAAGGGGAGAAGGGTGTCATGAAGTTCCAGGCTTCCAAAACATAAAATCTATTCTGCTTCACTGATTTCTTGTTCATATGTCCAAGACTAATGGACCTAAATACACAAGGTGCAGGCTCGTCCCAAGCAGCTGTTCACTTGTCAAGCTTTTGGCACTGGTTGCCTAGACTTAGCTGTTAGGTATCAAGTGCTACATGTTTTCTTTAGTCTTCAGTTTTTCATTTTTATTGTAGGGATGCTTATTCTTAACTAGATGTTAAAAACAGTTTGTGGACTGAGAGACTGGAATCGTACTAGAGAGTTCTTCCGTGAATTATCTTCCCATTGGCCAATGAAAAAGCTGCTCATGAGACATCTCACCATTCCATGTCGGTGTTGTGTCTACAAGACTGTCCCACAGAACAGGACAATGACCTCTAAGATGAGTCGTTGATTATTGGATCATGAGTTTCTAGTTTACCTGGAAGCCATTTTTTAACCCCCAAATTTTAAGATACAGCTATTTACATAAAAGAGAATACAGGTAAGTTTTGATATGTGGACATTTGGAACATAACAAATGCCTACAGGGAAGGAAGCTGGCAGAGAGTTCTTTGTGGATAGAATGCATAATGAAGGGACAGGTGCATGGATACTTGGGTAAAACTACATTTCTTTCTTCATATGTATAGCCAGAGAATTGAATTGGAAAAAAGTATCGAGACTCCTTGAAAATCCATTTTCATTCAGGTGTTTTCTTTTACACTGGCTACTTCATGAGCACTTGCAGTGTTCAAGGGTTCACTTTAAAAGGCAGGGGAGGTAGAGGGGGTGCATTGTTTGCCTGCAGTCTTGCTTGAGTCCATTGTATAGACACGGCGAACACACAGATAAGTGGTGCAAAATGGGACAGGGTTAAATGTCATATTCATCACCAGGGATGCTAATAGAGAAGTAAGGGCCACAAGAGGGTGTAGCGATCAATGCCAGTAGGGTCAGCTCTCTTCTGAAGGCAGTTCTGGGTCCCTTCTCTGATTCTACTTTAAAGTATGTGTGCTGGTGGTAACAGTGGTGCAAAGGTCCTTATTTTGTAGAAAAAAGTGACTGAGAGGTGAATTGTCCTTATTTTATTTTTTGTGTCAGGCACAGACGTGTTCCTATCGCAGTTCTATGACAGGAGAAGCAGTCTCGTGAATGTGAAAGCATCCTTAGCTCACCTCTGTGCTCTTCCACCACTGACTCCTGTTGGCTTGCAGTTGGCAAAAAGAAATTTGTGCTGTTTTTCTTTTCCTCAAGCAATTGATCAGACCTCAGATTCAACTTATTGGTCGGGAAGGAAACAAATCTTTTCTTGTATTGGCCACAAATACAAGCATTTTATTTATTTATTTATTTATTTATTTATTTATTTATTTATTTATTTATTTGGTACAAGGTCTCACTACGCAGCTTGAACTCATAGTGATCCTCCTGTCTTGGGCTCTCCAGTTCTGGGATTATAGGTTTATGTCACCATGCCCAGTTTTGGTGTTCAGCGTGCTGCAATTCTGGGCTCTCATGACATGTGGTACCAGGGATCAAACTTGGGTCCTTCCACTTTCTAGGCATGCACTTAGACCCCGAGCTATCTTCTCAGTCCAAGAAGTGTAAATAGGGTTTGATAACCAGATCACACCACAGTTCAGGTTTTGACTGAATTCTTTTAAAAATAATTTTTAAAAATCTGGAATACTTCAGCTGAATTTTAATGAATGAAAAAATATTCTGAAAAAAAAAACCCTTCATCAATTTCTCTCTCAACCCACTGCTTTAATTTTAATTTAGAAATCTGCATGCTTGGAAAAAATCATGTAAATCTAGAGGTTGTTTTGAGTGGAAAAATAGACTATGTGTTTAGAAAAGACCAAGTTTCTCTGGAAAAATCAGTCTCTAAGAAGGAATACTTGATTCAGTTTAGGACGAATTAGAGATGGATGAAAGCATGGATTAATACCTAACGACAATTCTTTTTTTTTAAATTTATTTAGGGTCTCACTACACGGATGGCACTGATAGTGATCCTCCTGTTTCCAGCCTCCCAAGTGCTGGGATTACAGGCATGCGACACCACGCCCAGTCTCAGTCATTGTCTCAGCTGGCCCTGGGGATAGGACTGGCACATCGTGTCAGGGATCTAACCCAGGTCCCTGCATCTGCCTAAAGAGCTTTAATCCGCCAAACTATCTGGCCAGCCCCTAGTGGTGATTCTTGTTTTCTTCAAGGTTGTCTTTTGCCTTCTTAACTCACTATTTGAATGTTTTATTTTATCTAGGTAAGCCAGCAACACTACTTTTCTATGCACCTGAACCAGGGCCTCTCCAGTTTTGTTTGCTGTCTCATACACAACTCTGCATTGACATTCAGAGATGATCACTGATATACTTTTAAATGAAAAAAAAACTATTTCATTTTCAGAGAAAAGATTCTCGCTTTTCCAGCAAGGACGACAGGTGAAGAGGGCTGCTTGATAGGTAAAAGCCCTATTTTGGTTCCTGAGTAGTGACACAAGGAACCGAATCTTGCTCTGCCACCCTGAAGAAGCTTCTTCCCCGCATTTGCTTTGGAACAGAACCTGCTTTACGTTACAGACTTTCCAGCTTTGTATATGCAGTGTTCACAGTTTTTTTTTCTAAATCTACTGAAAAATCACACACTATAGAAGCAGCCATGGATGGTGGTTTTCTTTCTTACAATAGAAATAGTAGAGTAGGCAAACCCGATGAGTCAGAAATCGGGTTGCATCTGATGAGGACGAATATAGTAGTGTTCAGGGAGCAGCAAATCTGGGCTTGTATTTGTGGAGCTTGGTTACCCCAAGAACACACAGAGATGAATGGTGGTGAGCAAGTGGGAAGGCAGGGCTTCTGGACCCAGCACAAGCGCATGCACATGCTGGGCTTTCGAAAGAAGCAGTTAATGCTTAACATGTTTTCTTTCTTATTCTTTTTCTTTTCTTTTGAATTTCTTACAGCTTTTTTTGGGGGGTACCAGGGATCAAACTCAGGACTTTGCACTTGCCAGGCATGCACTTATTCTGCTGAGCTATCGCCTCAGCCCCTACAACACTTTTTGTTATTGTTGTGTTTTTTTCTTTGAACCAATATTGCACTTTTATATCTGTAACCTGAACAACTCCTTTGAGGATAACATTATGCAACACAGAAAGCCATTGTTGAACTCTTATTACTTTGATGAAATTTTGTATGATTTCTAATGCTGTTTTTTTTTCTATCACTATTTTTCATTCTTTAAGAAAATAAAAAAACATCATGAATGCTTCATTTCTTTTAACACTAAACAGCACCAGTCTCAACAGCTTTTAAGGCTGGACATTCCTATGATTTCTTGAATACATTTCTAGGTACAATTTTAAGCTATGGTCAAAGCAGCTTTGTTAATAAAACAGCCCAAAATATAAACAAATGGATTTCTGGCATACCTCATGTAGTGCCTTGCCTTACTCTTTATCAAATGGTTCAGAATTTGCCAGTCACATATGTTTCTTATTTGCTTATGCAAAATGGCTGTGTTGTTGTTCCAATTCCACAATGAAGAGAGCAATATTGTTTGATTTCCATGAATTGCTTATGCTTACAAGATTAATAACAGATTCACTGAGTTCTGGTCTAGAATTCTCTCTCTAGAGTACGTCTAACTCATAATTTAGGCTACCACTTCTGCTGCTAGCCTTTCATTTCCACCTAAGTGTGGATTAGGGTAGATCCATGTGTCTGGGCTTCAAGTGTACCCTACAGTATAATATAAATAGCCTTTATGGTTTGTATCTAGGTGTTACCCAAAAGCTTACCCAGTTATAGATGGGGCTTTTGGAGGTTGCTGGGTCTACAGTGTGATGCTGGAAAAGCTTCACAGAATGAGTGATGTTAGAATAAAGGGTGTCAATATGATACAAGGGACAGGAAGAGGGTCACAAGAGACTAGCCACTTTCTTGATGCTCGCTGCCTTCTGCTTTGCCATGGGCTGTTCCTCCCATGCAATGCCACTCTTCCTAGCCACCCTGCATTGGAGCCAACTGCCAAGGCCTGAAACTTCTATGGAGTGTGAGCTGAATAAACCTTTCCCTCCTATAACCTTGGGTATTGGGAGCTTTGTATCAGTAATAAGAAAAGTAAACAATACACTAGCTTAGAATATTTTTATCACATGAAGTTGTAATGAATTATTTCTGTTTTCCACTGGTATTAGGTTCCAGGAGGCCAGTGATTAGTCTACCATAGTAACAGAAGGCCTGCCATGTAGATTTCTCCTTACGATATTTGCTGGAGTGGACTGAATTCCAACATTCATTTTGCCAAAGCCAAAGAATACCAAAAGCAACTTGATGTTTAGTCTGACTGGCCCCAGGTCTGTCCATGAGATGGATTTTTTAAGAGACGGGCAAGCCACTGGAGAAGCCATCCTGAATGCTCCTTATGCAAACTCAAAGGTTCTTCCTGTCATAGGCCAGTGCTCTGTCAGGAGCAGACCATTTCAGTCTCGCTTGATAGACCCATCTTTCCAGTTCCTAGTTTCAGCTGGTGACAGAATAGGGGAACCCTCTGCATACAGCCTTTCCTGTTGGTCTCTTGCTGGTGCATACATCCCAACAAAACTGTGTTTGTGTGCGTATGCATGCATGTGTGTGTGTGTGTGTGTATGTGCATCTCTCTGGAGGTGCTCTATGTCTTTCCTAAAACAACTGTCCTCTGCTAGACAGATCACAAAGTTGTCAAGGGTGTCAGATGGACAAGAACAAACATTAAGTGAAAAAAAAGACAAGGTGCATTTAAAACTAAGAACCCAAGTGATTCAGATTTGGAAGTGAGACTTAGGACTTTACTGTCCTATTGAAATTTATGCATTCTGCCTCACTTCTATGAGATTCTCCAGCGCAACCAGCACAGCTAGCACTGGCTGCTCTCTCAGATGCTAGACAGGGTCCATCTGCATGGCCACTTGGCCTGGTGTGTGCTGTGAGAACAGGCTGAATGTGCAGAGTAGGTACCAGTAAAGTGTGGATTTTCTGAAGATATGGAAAACGTGATTGTAGGTCTTGAATGCAGTAAGCCCTATGAGTGATTGAGCAATTCCATGGTGGGTTCCCTCCCTCACATTTCAGCTCATGCACATAATGATTCTACCACAAGGCTGAGAAATCTAAATTAGCATGCTGCCTGCTGGAAAGTGGGTCTTAAATACTAATTGAATGATAATAACAATAGTGTATTAAATATTTCTATATATCAAGTGATATGCTAAGAATTTCAATTACTTTTTTTCTTCTCTCCCCTTTCTTTTTTAATGTCTTCCTCTCCACAAATATTCACTGAGTTTTCTTTATTCGACAGTATTGTTCTAAGAATTCAGGTTATAATGGCAAATCTGTGATATTATGCAACTAAAATTCTAGTGGAATTTACAGTAATAATAATAAACAAGTAAACAAGACAAATTCAGATAGTGAAAATACTATGAAAACGTAAATAAAATAAAGTAATGTGATAATGACTGGGAAATGATAGAACCAACTCTGCTGCAAAACTTCTGTATGACAGATGTTTAAGATGTGATTTCAAAGGGTCAGGCAAATAGCTCAGTGGATTGAAGCACCTGAAAGCAGGCTCAGGGACCAGGTTCAATCCCCAGTCTTTCCATGTCAGCCCTGCCCCTGGTACATGCAGAGGCATGCGTGCCTGTGAGTAATCCCAGCTTTGGGGAAGCGGTAAACTGGCGGATCTCTATGAGTCCAATCTAGTAGTGAACCCTGGATGCCCTGAAAACGTTTCCCTAAAGTACACAAAATAAAACAATAAATAAAAATAAAATGCAATTTCAGTGAACAAGAAAGACTTTGTTATGCTATTGGAGGTGGGGGGAGTTTTCCAGATTTGTTTGCACCATGAAATGGCTCAGATCTTTGGGCAAGAAGCACAGTAGGAGCACAACACACACAGGAGGCTGAAGGGGGCTCAGGGAAGCAGGCCATATAGAAATTCTATGGGTCACTGTGAATAAGACTTCAATGTCCCATCTTTAATGAATGTAATAGTCTCCAATCTAGGTCTTATTTGTATCTCCATCTACAAGAGAGAAAAATGTGATTCAGAGGGCTCAAGTGGCATGGCCTAGGTCACATTACTGGTGTATACTAGTGTCCAGATTTATTCAGGACAAGAGGAAACAGAGGGATACTCTTCCTTTTGTTGTTGTTGTTGATATAGGGTCTCAAGAGTTTGGATTCATAGTGATCCTCCTGTTTCAGCCTCTCCAGCCCTAGGATTATAGGCTTGCACCACCATACCTGGTTTCATGTGACGCTGCATGCCGGGGTCCTGGGATTGGCATGGCATATGGTACTGGGGATCAAACTTGGGTCCTCGCACTTGATAGGAAGACCCTTAGATGGCCAAGCTATCTTCTTAGCCTGAGAGGAATACTTTAATTTCTAATAGCTCCCATAAAAAAATTCATTATAATCACCACCATCTTAGAAGCTTAAACCAGCACAAATTTATTCTCTTAGTGATCTGGAAATCTAAAGTGAAAAATCTGCTTTGCTGGGCTTAAGGATTGAGGCGTAAGAAAGTCTGGTTCCATCTGTGAGAAGAGAATCTGTCTTCTTGCCTTCTCAGGACTGAGTGACCTACTTTCTTTTGCTTCTGGCCCCTCCTTCCATCTCCAAAGTACATCCCTCTAGTCTCAGCCCTTGCCATAACATTGCCCTGTTTTCCAACTCTAAATCTGTCAGCGTCCTGCCTGTTATTATGTCAGAACTACCCAGATAATCCGAGATAATCATGGAGACTCAACCTTAATTGAATCTTATTGACAAAGTTTCTTTTTATGTATCAGGCAACATTTTAGGGTTGGGGCGTGGGCATATTTAGGTGACATCGCTTAGCTTATCATGATACCACATTTGAACTTTGATTTCCAAAGTGTTCTCTTGACTGCAGTGTTGGAAAAAGACTTTTAGGGGTGAGAGTTCAGAAACAAAGGGACCAGAAAGGTGGTTCTTGCAACACCTTAGGCAAGGGAGGATGAAGCTTCTACCCAAGATGGTGGCAGGTGTGCAAGGTGTTAAGATGTCATATGTTCTAAGATAAAAGCCACATGTTCTGCCAAGTGGGTCATGAGAAAAACAGAAGAGAAACTGTTACTTCCAAGTTTTCTACTCTGAACTGCTAGAAAGATGATACACTTTGCCTTATATGGAAAAGGTAGTGAGTGAAGGAGGAGATTGGGAGGAACGATTGTGAGTTTAACTTTATACATGTGACATTTGATATGTCTTTTGAAGAACCAAACTGAGGTGTCAACAGTTGAATTCAGTGGTAGTACTTGGATCTAATCCGGCAAATCAAACCAGGCTTGGCCCTCATTGTTCACTGAGACATTAGATGTTTTACTTAAAATACCATTTAGTGTTTCTCTGGTAGCTTTACGCTGCTCTCAGTTTTGCTTCTCATGGTCTCAGTTAACTTCAGCCAAATATAACCTGAAACATTAAAATGAAAATTCCATCTATGAGCAATTCCTAAGTTGTCAATAACTTTTAGGACAGTATATTGTTATAATTGTCTTGTTTTACTCTTGTTTCTCATTATTGATCTCTTACTGTGCCTAGTTTATAAACTGAACTCTGTTATGAATATGTAAATATAGGAAAAGCATAATATATATATATATATATATATATATGCATATATATATATTTTTTTTCATACTGTCCATAGTTTTATGTTTTGTATTTAGTTCAGGGTCTACAGTGCCTACAGAGTCTCACTACAGACTCGTAGTGATTCCCCTGTGTTTAGCCTTCCAAGAGCTTGGATTACAGACACACACAACCACACCCAGTCTCAATTGCCCTCTCAGCTTGACCCAGGGGTGGGGCCACACGGCAGATTGACCTTTGGCTCCTGTGTTCTGCCTAAGCAGGTACTTTAGTCCACTGAGCTATCTGACCAGCCCTGTCTGTAGTTTTAGGTATCCACTGAAAGCATTGGAGTGCATGCCTGCAGGTAAGGGAGGAACTACTATAATTCTTACTGAATATTGTGAGAACAGAGAAACATAGAAAATGGGCACTATCGGGTCATAAGTCCTGAACTACTAAAACTGTGATCATAATCTTATCAAATTATCATCTAAAAGATAAAAAAACTCATTGAATTCTCAACTCTATATACTTACAAATGCAGTTGAAATTTCTAAGGTTGCCATTAAGCTCCTCTTATATCTTGTTTTATGCCCTAGTTCATTCTTCTAAATATGGTTTGCATCAGAATCCACAGAGTAGGTTAAAATATAACTTTGTGGATGCTGTCTTACAATTTTATCCAGAAAGTCCAGGCCACAGTGGGAAAGAGGAGAGGAGGGGCTGGTGGGCTACGGTAAGTGAACACATGTGGTAGATGTGTAGGTTGCTTTAGATTGTGGTTAAGAATTAATGAAACACTTAAGGAATGAAGATAGGATCTCACTTTATTCTTACACTTTAAGAAGGAAGAAAATATACTGCTATCACTCTTGTTTGTAGATGGGAAAATTAAAGTCCTAAGTAATTAGGTGACTTTTCCAAATTATAAATCAATCAAGGAAGCATCTAGCATTTTAAACTGGGTTTGTTTGTCTTTGACTCTGTTGTCATTTTTTTTTGCAAGGGAAACAATATAATACAGGACACATTCTGTAATTGTATTTTGTAATGAATCATCCAAAGAATTATGTACAAGTCCAGGAAACCTATCTACACAATAAGGACTATATAATCCAGCTGAGGGCCTGGATCCTAATACCATACATGTGTCCAGATGGAAACAGAGCTCATAACACTGCCTCCCACAAGTCCAGCTGGAGGCCTACAGCTCGCAACAAAATCTCATGCAGGTCTGCTTTACACATCTGTGCTTGACAGGCCCAAGGGTCAGTGGTGGAAGCTAGGAAGTCTATGCCAGCAGGATGAAGGATCTGTGCTAGCAGGCTGAGGGATGTGAACTAGAGCCAGGAGGCAATGATCAAAGTAAGCACCAGAGCTTCCCCAAAAGTACCACAGCTGTCCTCAGCAACAGTGAGGTCCTGAGCTCCTCCAGCAATGAGGAAAGCTGAGTTCCCAGCAGGAAAGCTAGTGCAACAAGCTTCTCTATGATGCTGAGCAGTGCACCATCTTCCCCTCCGGAGCCAGGAAGTGTTGTTTAAGATGAGGACCCAAGCATCTCCAAAGTTTATTGGGAAAGCCAGCATGACAAGGTTCCCAGCAGAACAGCCCAAGGGAACTAGCAGCTCCAACAGCTTCTCCA
>PVKA01003571.1:0-16897 GCA_004027165.1 Ctenomys sociabilis
AAAATCTTTGCTTAAGGGTTGCATACTTTGGAGTAAATCTGAGTGATCCTACTCCTTTGGAGTAAAACTAGTGCTTACTGGTTTCCAATTGTATTTAGCTTCTGGTTGGAATTTGAAAAAAATTAAAACCTAAATAAAATAGGTGGAAGTTCCCTGACTATTCAGGTGAATACACAAAAAAAAAAAAAAAAAAAAAAAAGGAAATGGGAGTGTGTGCTACCATTTGCATGAGTGTCCCCCGAAGACTCCTATGCAAAAATTTGAACCCCAGAGTGGCAGCACTGGGAGGCTCCGTGTAGCTTTAAGAGGTTGGGCCTTGCAGGAAGCCTGCAGTCCCTGGAGGCTTCCTGCCAAGGGTTTTGCAGGACCTGGCTCTTCTCTCTTTAGCTCATGATGTGACCCCTCAGTCTGACATGCTCCTGTCACCTGGCACTCTCATCAGAGGCCTGAAGCAATGGGGTTGCCCAGCCTGGGATTTGAACCTCTAGCATGATGAGCTAAATTCTTTTTTTAAGCATCCTGTGTGTGTGCATCAGGTATTTCTCTGTAGCAATGCCAAGCTGACTAATGCAGTGGGAGGCAGTTCAGGAAATGGGTCAGGAGAAGGAAGCAGGCGATGCAGGGTGCCTGATAAGCAGGTCGCTGCTGTGAGCAGTTCGTTTGAGACCTCTGGAACCATCCCAGCTGCAGACGGAGGAGCCCAGGCTCACCCACCAGCTGCCTCACCTGTTAATTGAGGGCCACTTTTAGGGTGTTGACTCCCTGTCACTGTGGCCTAAGTGAAGGATGGAGGAGGACATCCTTCAAACCACAGCCACAGGGGCCAGAAGGCACAGTGGCATTTGTGAGGACAGTGTGTGATAGGTTATGAGTAGGACTCAAGCATCTGCTACATGAACTTATTCAGACATAGTAAGGAAGGAAAGCGTGGTGGCATTTGGTCCCTGGCTCTTTTGTGAGTCAGGGCAGGAGAGATGCATACTCAAGGGGGGACCTGAAGAGAGTAGTGAAGGCACAGTTCACAGTGTGGGTGGGCCAGGCAGGGGAAACCCTAAGAGCCAGATCAGAGGAAGGAGGCGCATGGGAGGTGCCAGCCAGTGTGCCTCCTCCCCCCTTAGGTGGGGCAGCTCTGAGCACATGCTGCATTGTTTTACACAGATCTGAGGTAGCTTGTTTATCTGAGCAACCTGTCCACCAGTGCCTTGTCCTGGCCGCCCTCCTTTTCCTGGCCTACTTTAGCACAAAGATTCCTTATTTAACAACCCATCTGCTTAACCAGTGTTCATATTTAGGACCTGTGCTTGGACTTACAATGCAAGGACCGCAGCAGTGCACTCTTCATGGGGGATTCCTCTACAATGCAGGGCTGTGATTGTTGCTAATAGTACTCTCCATACAGTACTATTGCTGTTCTATCATACACGACAGGACTGCATGGAAGAGTTATGCAAACAAAAGCAAAGTCATCGAGTTGGAGTTTCCTTGGCCGTTTTTTGTTCTCAAGATTGGACTGTATATACTACACATAATTCCTCACTTATGTACATACTATACATAATTGGCCAATTCACTGAATTACCTACTCACAGAAACATAGCTTGCTTTTTAAATTGGGAGTGTCTATATACCCCTAAACAGTCTTTCCTAGGATCTACTCCCAACTGTCCTACTTGGTGGCTCAGGGGAAAGAGCTAGAGTCGAAGCAAAGAGGTTGCTAAACAGGAGTGTTGTCTTGGGAAGAAAATTGCAGCTCTGCCAAGTCACAGCTTGCTTGGCAGGAAGCTGGCAGCAGAAGCACTGTGTCCCTTTCCTCGTCCAATTCCCCAGCTGTGGGATCTAAATGCTGGAGGACAAGGAAACTCTGGGACATGGATGGGCCCAGAGAAGTAACCCCCAGGCACAGAGCAGAGAGGTAAGGGAGGTGCTCTGGGCAGGGCAGAGAAGACCTTACGCCCCTCTCACACAAGACTTTTGGCCTGCTCTGTCCAGACAGCCATGCACAGCGCCAGAAAAGCCTGAATTGGTGATAAGGCACAGTGTTACCCAAAAAGGTCTTGTCTATGCAAACTGCTCACCATTTACAATCACTTGGCGAAGATCTTGGCCGCAAAATAACGGGATCAGTTGGGCAGTGTAGGTGCTAATATTCACTGTCTATGGAGCCAAGAGTCTAAATCTTATTTTTGCAATAAAATTCCAGTGTTCAGTACATCACATCTGATGTATAACAAATAAGAAGTAATGGATGCCCAATGATGGCCTAAGAAGTCATTGTTACCATAACATCTTTGGGATAGTTGGTGCTTGGACTCAACCACCAGACTCCTTAATTTCTCCAGGGACCATTTTGTTTTAAATTTCTTAATAATGATGTGACTTCAGATGTGACCTAAGCTGGCAGTACCATATCTACTTAACCATGGAAGCTTGTGTAAAATCAACTTAGGCAGAGGTGAGCTGAGGGACTGAAATATTGTTGACTATTTACTTCGTACCAGGCAGTGTGTGCATCTCACCACATTGCAGGTGGGGAAATCAGACAGGGCCCAGAGAGGGCGAGAGAATTTCTCAAGTTTACGCAGCTCTCAGGGCAGAGCCAAGAATGCATTTCATGTTTTAAGGGCTCCAAATTCCATATTCTTTTACTTCCATAAAGGTTTTTAACGCACTATTTCTCAAAGAATCCATGTGTATTGATTTTAGAAGCACAACTGACAAGGACAAGCATCCAGAATCATGTTAGGGCCCTGGATGACAGCATGAAGATGCTTGCTGCAAAGCAGTGCCCTTCAGCTTTGCTGTCATCTGTGGCTGAAAGCCTGGGCTCTGGGACAGACAACTTGCATCAGCCTCTGGTTTGTCACTTCTTCGCCATGTTATGCTGAATAAGTTAATCAATTCCCCAACCTCAGTTTCTCCTTCACCAAATTATTTAATAGTAGTCTTTAACTTATGAATTGTAATGAAATTGTACCTGAGGAGATGAAATGCCACTATTTTTATTAGTCTGTATGGTTCTATCAACTTGAACCAAAGCCTGGCTAAGAATTGAAGGGTGGGGAGGTGCTTTTGTGCTTGGGTAATCTAGTCATGTCACATGTGGATGGGACAGAATGAATTCGCCAAGCAAGTGGCACATTGAGGAGTGGGTGGTTCTCATAAAAAACATATTTTGGTCTGTGGTTTCTTTGAGCCATTTTTGTTTTTGACAAATGACCCCCTTGGGAAAATGCGGCAGTTCAGTATACAGCATATATAAATAGCCAAGGGTTGAAGAGAAAGCAAGTTTCCCCAGGCAGGGACTTTGGGGCTCTATGTGAGCCCAGTACCTGACCATGTGCACAGGCAGGGTGGTCCACATCATGGGTGGGTTTGAAGGGCTTGGCCTGAAGAACTTTCCTCCCCCTTGCATAGGTGGGTTCTGGAATCTGAGGTCATGTTGAGCTGACTATGGCCGAGGCATGGTGGTTACTGTAAGTATGACAACACACCTTTGGGTCCCCTCTCCCACGAGGGATCCTGTCTGCTAACACACCCACGTGCTCCCTAGTAATGTTCTAAGAAAGAAGAGGAAGACATTTGCCTGGTCCCGGGAGTCAGGGCACTGTGCCTGGCATCCTTGATTTAGTTATTCAATCTCTCATTCATGGCTTACTGGGCGTTTAAATATGAATTTCCTGGGGCTGTTGTAACAAAGGGCTGTCTACAGATGGTGTGGCTTAAACAACATGAAAGTGACTCACTCTCAGTCCCAGAAGACAGAGTTCAAAATCAAATTGTCTGCAGGAGCACACCCTGCGGGTGCTCAGAGATGATCCTGCCTTGCCTCTGCTCAGCGTCTACTTTTGCATGCAGTCGGCAGCTTCTTGGTGGGCAGCTGACGGCTTCAGTCTGGATTGTCACTGTCCCGTGGCCTTCTTTCCTCTGTGTCTGCACTGTCGTGGTTTCTACTACGCCCTGACCTAATCTCATATGACCTCACCTTAACCAACTGCATCTGTGGACTCCGTTTCCAAATAAGGACACATTCTGAGGTTCTGTGTGGACGTGAATTCTGCAGGAAGGACACAACTCAACCCGGCACAGGTGACTTCTCTAAGCCAGGCCCCATGCCAGCTGGCCTGGCTGTGAGGATGAGTAAGACACCTCTGATCTCACAGTCTCCTGGAGGGACAGAAACCCTGCTGGGCACTGGGATTCCATGATAGAAATGCAAGTGAACACACCTACTGACCGTTTACCAAAGTGCCAATAACCCCTTCAACAACTAGGGGGTGTGTACGCCCCCACTTTACAGACCAGGAGAGGGAGTTCAGAGACAAATGAGGAATATGCGGTACCCAGTGCCAGTTCTCTGGCCCAGAATCAGGACCAGCCTCTCAAAGGAGGCGACCTCTGAGGAAAGACCTGGACCAGGAGAAAGCTGCAGCTACGGGAAGGTGGGAGGCAGTTGGGGCAAAGACAAGAGCTCCAGGGCAAAGCAAAAACCAGTGTCCAGGCCCCACATCAGGACAAGCTCAGCATGCTGCAAGGGGAGAGGAGCGGCTCTGGCTGGGCCCAAGGCAAGTCCTCTGGGAGTCCGGTGGGTGGGAGACCAAGGGCCTGAACCTGAGAAGAACTGCGTCTGGTTTGACACTCAGATTCCTTGTAAGCAGTGGAGCCCTGGGATGTGGGCTATTCTTTCTCGAGAAAGAATAGAATCTTGGCCCCATGTGGGCCAAGATGGGCTGACAGGCTGGGCTCGGGGTGCTGTCACAGGATTTGCTGCTTGCTCTCCCTTGAGAGCCTGGGGGAGGAAGGTGTCTTGGGGAGGCCAGCAGATGACACAGCACTGGGATAGTGGCAGGAGGGAGGGCTAGGCGCATTGTGCCTGCAGGCAGCCCTGGGCTCTGCTGCCACCAGAGTGGCTCTGAACCAGGCTGCATGTTTGGAGAGTCCCCCTGGTCACTGGTATGCGAGACCATAGGGGCCCTGGCTCCAGCCCTGGCTGCCCCATGGAAATCTGACACAGTGTATTCAAAAGACAGATTCCTGGGCCTTCTGTTGGCTCCCTAATGCTTCATGCAGGAGGGTCCAGGGACCTGTCGTTTGAGTGCTGTCACCAGCATAAAAGTAGCAATAGCTTATTTCACTGAGGGCTGTGTTTTGAATGTCATGAGAATTCCTTGAAGACACGAAGCCAAAGGACTGGTCCAGCCTTGTGGCCATGCTGTGCCTAGGGAGGAAGAGCCACACCACAGGACCGAAGCCCTGAGTCAAGTCCAGGAATCTCCAAGTCTTCATCCCCTTTCCTTCCGCCTTGGCTCTCAGGGATTTATTGCTTTATTGCCCCTGGCTTGCTTCAGAAAGCAGCCTTCCCCTTCTTTCCTGAGTGTAGGTAAGAATGCTTCAGCTGTCCGTCCATCTCCTCTTTGAGTAAATATTTAAACTGACTTTAAAGTTTTCCTCTTCAACCTTTCTAAATAAAAGTAAATATCACCCTCTGGACTGTGTCTGCTGCTTGCCCTTACTTGACAGCTCTGTGCATGGCGCCACGAGTGAGCGGGGCTAGGACCTGCCAGCCCACCATGCCTGCTGCCTCCTCCAGCCCGGGCTGCCCTGTCCCTGATACCCTCGGGCTCTGTTGGAGGGCAGGCTCTTGCAGGGAAATCAGGTGTTCCCCACAGCCTTCATGAGTTTGTTTAGCCAGGGCCCACCTGTCTCCTTGCAGGTGAGAGGACGTAGAGGGAGTCACATCCCGAAAGACTCCAGATGTGGGGTCAGTGCCCAACGGCCAAGATCCTCTACTCTTTAATAACAGGAACAGGAAGCTCCTTTTTTCCTTCCCCTTCCTTCCCTTTCTCCCACTTTTAATCCTCCTCCTCCTCTTGTTCTTCCTCCTTCTCTTATTCTTCCTCCTCCTCTGCCTCCTCCTCCTCCTCCTCTTTTTCCAGTTCCAATTACATCCTGGGCCCTCAGAAACAATCCACTGAATGAGGAACTGAAAAACGCTGAGTTGGCCTGCTCTTCCCATTTCTTTGCTTATTGTGTAGTTAGAGTTTATCCAGACACAGAAAAGTAAAAACTCTTGTTCTGAAGGACCCGCAAAAATCTGCATCGAAAAAGCGGCAGTTCCCCATCCCTTCCCGGCCCTCCCCTCTCCTCCCGGTTCTGCCAGCAGCCCCGCCGGCTTGCCAAGAGCCACCCAGGAACAGATTTCCTCTCTAATCTGTTGCATCTGTTCACCCACTCCTACTCCCCACTAATCCCTCCAAGCGCACTGTTTTCCACAAATGGGCAAGAGACAACTGGAAGCGACAGCACAAGCCTGATGCCCGCAGCTCTGGCCACTCCGTTGGTTCTGCTTCTTCTGATACACCGAGGCAGCCGCCTTCCTTCTACCCAGCAAAGTTACACTTAAGAACTCTTTAGTCACAGGGTCAGTTCCAAAGTTCCTGTTCACAAAGCCCACCCAGCCTTTGTCACTTGCACATTTGTGCTCATCAGTTTTACGCCCATGACTTGGTTATATTTATCTGGGAATGGTCCGAACTGGAGGCATGGGAAAGTCAGGAGGCTTGGATGGTATTTATGGTTCAGTAATTGCCTTGCTGTGGGGCCCTGGCTCAGGAAGTAATCCTTTCTGAGCCTGCATTTCTCCATTTCAAAAACAAGGGGGCATCTAACAGGCAAGAGCTAGTTGTCAGGTACACTGAAATCTGCTCATAAAGGACTGATCTATCTTGTCTCCTTTGTATACTGTTTAGTTAATTCAGTAATACCCCCAGAGCATCCTTGGTATCCATGAAACCCATTTAGATAACTTAGTACCAATCTACTACAGACCAAAATATACATCCCCCAAATCCATATGCTTCAGCCTTAATCAACAAAGTGGTAGAGTTAGTTAGGGGGGTGGAACATTTGGAAGGGAACTGGCTCCCAAGGCTAGAGACCTTCCCACCTTTGTGAGGAGAGGAAGAGACACTAGAGCTGCTCTGTCCACCCGTGAGGATCCACTGCACAGGCAGTGTTCAGCAATGGGGACCAGGTAGCATCAGAAAGGAGAGCAAGCCGAGCCCAGGCAGTCAGTCTGCCAGGACCTGCCTCTTGGCCATCCAGCAGTCAGAACTGGGGGAAATGTAGTTAAATCCCTCGGTCTGTGGTATCCTAGCAACACAAGTTCCAAGATACTGTCCACTCATACTCATGTGGTCATGTATTGACATCAGTATACATCTCTGAAGACATATAATAAAGTGTTTGCCATGAATATATATATATATATATATATATATATATATATATATATATATAATTTCTTCAACATCCCCTGGAATCACTGTTAAGTCATCTGGTTTAGTTCCAATTTGTTCTTTTTATTGGCCACTTGCAACTAGGGTGAAGCTGCACTATAATTTATTCAACTATTCCCATATCTATGATTCACTTTTGCCTTGATTTAAATATAATACATGTCTGCATAAACATGTCCTTAACTTGCGAAGTTTTTACCCCTATGGGATAGATTCCCGGGGCTGGGAATTTAGATCACATATGTATGCATTTTACTCATCAAAATATGGCCATATTGCTTTTCTAAAAGACCGCATACACAGCAGTGGCTGTCAGGTCCATTGTTCATCTACACTGACGTGTCACTGTAACTTTGCAAGCCGCCTCTCTGCACACAAGCTCGAGCCTCTTTTCATACAGGTGTTGGCCACGTGCAGTTGCCGCCTGCAAACTGTCTGCTCAGCTCTGTTGGCTCAGTTTTCTATTGCAGCGTTTGTCTCTGTCTGATCTGTTCGTTTTGTAAAATTCCTTTGCATGCTATTGTTACTCATTCTCTGCCTGCTCTCTGGGCCAACCGTCTTCCCCTGCTCGGCCATCTCAGGTTTATTTGTTGACTTAGTGTCCTTGTCTATTTGGTTGCTACTATAACAAAAGACCTTAGACTAGGCAATTTAAGCAACCAAAATTTAGTGTTCACAGATTGACAGTACACAGAAGTCCGAGATCCAGATGGCAGCAGATTTGATGTCTGGGATGGGACTGTTCCTCCTTGCTGCATTCTTGTGTGTCCTCACGTGGCGAAGAGAAGGCTGCTTCCCCAGGCCTCTTTTCCAAGGGTACTAACCCCATTTGTAAAGGTGGAATCTGATCACCATCCAAGGGCCCCGTCTCTTGCTACTTCACCTAGGAGGGCAGATGCAAGCATATGATTTTGGGGGGTTGGTGACAGACACATCCAGAGTATAGGATTTAGTTTCTGGAAACTTTTCCAAACAGAAAAAGGTTCATTTTTATGAATATCTGTCTGTAAGTTTCAAAATTTCTAGTCACTTTAAAGCTCTGATTTAACTTGAGTTTTTCATGTGATATTCTAAGAAGTGCTATTGGTGTTTACATTTGTCACGGACCAGGCTATACAAGGGTTAAATTGCTGACCATAAAGAGACCTCTGGCTGTGCTGGAAAAGCTCATGTTTACAGTGCTCTGAAATCAATAGAACAGCAAGGACATGGGCTGTAATCTCCCTATTGAAGAGCGATGAAGCTGCCAGCCTCAGAGGGCAAGCCGTCCTATTAACTGACATAATTTATCAGTTGGAGAAGTCTTCGAACTAACTTCCCAAGGTCCTGCTCATTTCCTACCTACCCTCAGTATTTCCTCCTTTATTTGAAAAACAAATAAATACAGGCTGTCTTGAGAAACCCATCTTTTCTCCCTAAGAGTTTTGAACTTCCTGGAGCCCCCAAAACCACACCAGTGGTTTCTCTTTATTTGAGATGTCCACTCTACACTCATTTTCAGAAATTGGGGCTCGGACACGTCCCTGATAACATTTACATGTAGGTCTTTAATTCACCTTCCTCCTGACTGGATTGAACTCAGGCCCTTGTGCTTGCCAGGGAAACGCTTATTCCACTGAGCCATCTCCCTGGCCCCAGCCATTCTATATTCTAATTTAATACCTCATGGTTCTGCAGGGTACATTGTCCGTGCTGGCCTGACTATGTGCTCGAGTGATCCTTCTGCCTCAACGTCTCCAGTAGCTGACACTACAGGAACACGACATAGCATCCCTCACGGAAAATTTTTAGAAATGCTTTTCTTGCAGAATAATTTACATCTTATAAGTCACCTTTGTTGACTGATTTTAGTAAGCTCATAGTTTGTGATCATTGTGGTAATCCAATTTTAGGACATTTTTATACCTCCAAAAATTCTTTTTACCCATTTACCATCCACATATTTGTTCTCTGTGCTTCTTCTCTTTGCCTTTTCTAGACATAAAAAAATCACTTTTGTACCACTTGAAACTATAAATAGGTCTGTTCAGCATTCTCTGCTTTGTGCCACTGATTAATTTATCTATCCTTCAGCCTAATATGAACCAAGAAGATGAAGAGTTTTTTTCAAAAGAAAATGCAAATGGGTCTTAAGTGATGCTCAATCTCACTCTCAATAGGAAAAAATAGTACAAATGAAAACTATGCTAAGTTGCTATTTTTTGCCTCACAAGTTGGCAGTAACCCAGAAGTTCCGTAACACACTCTTTTGATGAGGTTTTGTGTGAACACATTCTTATTCCTTGCTTCTAAGACCGTAACCCCTCAGGCTGACCCCGACATAAGGCAGTCTGGCAAAATTTCAACTGTGTATTCCCAGCAGTTCTATTTTTGGGAAATTATTTTACAGATACATTTTTTTGGTTAAAGATTAGAAGATATATATTTTTGCAGCGCTGCTTATAGTAACAAAATATTAACAATAACTCCAATAGTGAACAATAGAGGATTAATTTTATAAAATGGAAACTTATACAATAGATAACAAGAAAACTCTTTTTATACTTACCTTTTTTTTTTTAATACTTGGGGATCAAACTCAGGACCTTGTACTTTCCAGGCAGATGTTTATGACACTGAGTTATCTCCACAGCCCCTATACTTACCACTGTTGCAGAAACTACACTGAAAGAAGATTCAGTGTGATATATGTTACTCTCCATACAAAAATATGGAAAAGCAAGTTCTCTATCTATATCTTGCTTTTGTATGTATAAAGAAGCCCTGGAAAGGTGTATGTGATAGAAAGTGAGAGGGATCAGGGCAGGTACAGGACATAGGTGGAAGAGATATTTTCACTGTACCTTTTTAAAGATTAATACTATACAAAATTTGTACTTGTCCAAGAGCTTTCCTTTGTTGTTTCTCAGACACTCACGCTTCCATACATTTTAAGATAATGTCCAACTTATGGCTTCCCAGTGCTGCTGGAATTCCAAGGGAAAGAAGTTGTGTTACATTTACATCATATTGTAATTGCAGTAGAGTGAGCTTTTCAGTTAGACTGTCTTCTCAAGCAAGACAGAAATATTTTTCTATCTATTAAGATTTTGCTCTACATCTTTGATGTTATAATTTTGTGTTTGTGTTAAATTTATTCCTCATAAAATATTCTTTCCTGTGAATGAAACATATTTCCCATTCTCCTTTCCAGGTCTGCTGGCTACTGAAATGCAGTCAGTTCTATTAATTTGTATAGTATTTCATAAGATGATCTTGGATTTTCTAGGTATATAACCACATGAATACAGATAACTTATATTCTTTCAATTTTTATGGCATTTATTCTACTTTCTTGTCTCAATAAATTTATTAGAACACCAAAAAATATTAAGTAATTAATGGTTATGAGTTCTCAATTTCTGATTTTATTTATTTATATGTTATTTTATATGTTTGGTACAGGGTCTCATTATACAGCTCTTACTCTTCATGATCTTGAAGTTACTATGTGTTTAATTCATTGTTGAATTCTATTGACTGATTTTTTAATTTTGTATTTATATTTAACTGATTGATTTTTCTTTTCAAATATGAGCTGTTTTTATTTATCTATGACCTAGAATTATTTAAACAACATTTTAATTATCCGTACATAAAAGTTAAAAATCAACTGTGACACCATTGGGGATGTGTCTATTTCATACTGCTTTTTAAGTCACCTTTTCCCTATCTTCCATAGTTATCAATGTTTATTTGATTTTTTGTTCATTTATGATTTTTTCTGATATGTTGTACTTTCTTTACCTGGCTTCACAGATCAGGGCCTAGAATATACAGAAATGTATAGTTTATTGTACAGGAAAGTAAAGACAAGTATAGATTTTCCTGAAGTACTAATTTTACTCCAAGATTTTGGAAAAGCAGATTTTTAATAAATTCAAATATATATGGATGCCTTCATACATGTTACACTTTTCAATTGTGTATCACAATTGAATTTGCTATATCATATCAGAATTTGATTTCAAATTCTTCTATATATCTGTGATTGTGCCTTCTTTTAAATTTTTTCTTTTATACTTTTCATACAGGATCTTGCCATTCAGTTCAGACTCATAGTGATCCTCTTGTCTCAGCCTCCCCAGTGCTGGGATTACAGTTGTGTGCCACCATGTCCAGTTTTCTGGGACCAGCATGGTATCAGATACCAGAGATAAAATTCAGGACCTTGTGCTTGCCAGGCAAGGACTTAGACCACCAAGTTATCTCACCAGTCCCTTAATTTTTTATTATAATATTTTTATTATGTGAAGAGAATACAAAATATTTTTCAAAAAGTAGAAACAATATAAAATCTCACCAACTAAAACAATAAAAATTTGATAGTGGTTGCTGAGTTTAATAAGGTTGTTTTCAAATTAGTTGTTCAGATTACCAGATATAAGCATTCAAAATGGGTTTAAAAAAAGTTATAAGGAATTAAAAAGTACAAGAAAAAAAAATTGAACATCAACAGCTCTTCTCTGTAGACAATATAACATTTGCTCTTATGGGTCTGATTTATTTCACTTATGAGTTGGTCTGTAGTTGCATCCATTTACATAGCAAAACCTCAAATTTATCTTTTTTATAGCTGAGTAACACTCCATTGTGTAAAAAAAACCCACATCTTTGTTTAATGCATTAGTTGATGGGCACTTGGGATGTTTCCAAGATTTAGCAATGACAAATTGCACTGCTATGAACATGGTGGTATGATGTTTTCATGTCATTTAGAAAATTACACAGAAGGGGAATAGCTGGGTTGAATGGGACCTTTAAACCTAGCTTTTTGGGAAGTTGTCACACTGATTTCCACAATGGTTGTATCAGTCTATGTTTGCACCAGCAGCAGAGAAAGTTTTCTCTTCCCCACAAGACACTGCAGTGTTTCATATTGGCTGACTTCCTGATGATGGCCATTATTTCTGAGGTGAGATGGAATCTCAGTGTTTTTTTTAATTTGCATTTCTCAAATAACCAATGATGTTGAGCATTTTTTCATATACTTATTTTTCATTTGCATCTAATCATCTGAGAAATATATATTCATTTCAGATGCCCATTTATGGATTGAGTCTTTGAATTATGGGGCCTGATTTTTTAAAATGCTTTATACATTCCAAATTCCAATTCCTGAGTTTTCTTTTTACTGTCTTGGTGATTTTTTTTGTTTGTTTGTTTGGGTTTTTTTTTTTTTTTTGTATTTTAGGGAATGGTCTACAGGGTGTTCAGGGTCTCATTACTAGATTAGACTCATAGTGATCCGCCTGTTTACAGCCTCCCAAAAGCTGGGATTACAGGCACACACCACCACACCTAGTCTCAATTGCCATCTCAGTGTATCCTCAGGGGCAGGGCCAGCACAGCAGGCCCGGAGATTGAACCCCCAGCCCTTCTGCCTGCTTGCAGGTGTTTTATCTGCTAAGCTATTTGGCCAGCCCTGGTGATTTCTTTTAATGTGCAGAAACTGTCCAAAAAAGTTGAGATTTCAGTTGTTGATTCTTCATGCAGTTTTTTCCCTCTTGCAGTTTGAATTCGTTCATAAACTCTCTATCTACCCTATGTCTTCAAGATTTCTAGCTACTCTCACTTCCTAGATGTAGTACTTCTGTGTTTAATATTTAGATCTTTGATTCATTGGGACAGTACTTTATTGCACAGTGATAGACACAAGTCTAATTTTAGTCTTTGGTATGTGGAAAGCCAGTTTTTCCAGCACCATTTATTAAAGAGGCTGTTTTTCTTCCAGGGAACATGATTCACCCTTTTGTCAAAGATGAGGTGGTTGAGTGCATTGCAGTTGTGTCTGCATCTTTTAATCTGCTCTGTTTATCCCCAGATCTTTCTTTTGCTTGCCAGTATCATGTTGATTTGATTACAGTAACTTTGTAGTATAATTTCAGGGACTGTGGTGCCCTCTGCCTTTCCTTTGTTGCCTAGGAGAGCTTTTGCTATTCTAGGTCTCTTCTGGCTCCAGATGAATTTTAGGAATGTTTTCTTTAGATCTGTAAAGTGTGCTGATGGTATTTTAATTGCGATTGGATTTGATTTGTATAACAAATTGGGAGTATGGCCATATCACAATGTTGGTTCTTCCTATAAAGAAGAAAGAAATACCTATCGGTTTTCTGACATCTGCTTAGATTTCTTTTCTCAGAGTGCTATAATTTTCACTGCATAAACATTTTATTTCTTTTGTGAAATTGACTCCTTAGTATTTCATTTTTGGGGGTTGTTATTGTAAAAGATATGGTTTTCCTAATTTCTCTCTCCTGGTGTACAGAAATGTTATTGATTTTTCAGTGTTGACTTTATATCCTGCTATACTACTGAATTTATTTATCATTATTATTTTTGTTTATTTATTTGTTTTGTTTTGGTGGAATCAGAGATTGAACTCAGGCCCTTTCATTTGCCAGGCAAGCACTTATTCTACTGAGCTCCCTCCCCAGGCCCTGCATTTGGCTATTAAATGTACAAGTTGATTGGTGGAGTTTTGGGGGTCCTTTGTGTAGACTATGATATATTCAAATAGTGATCATTTTGCTTTTTTAATTCCAGTCATTATTTATTTATTCTTTCTCTTGTCTAATGTTTCCAGAACTATATTGAGTATGAATGGTGACACTGGGTATCTTTGTCTTGTTCTTGATTTTAAAATTAAGATATTCAGATTTTGTCCATTTAGTATGATGTTGGCTCTTCGTTTGTCATAGATGGCTTTTACAAAGTCAAAGTAAAGATCATGCATTCTAATTTTATGTAGGGTTTTTACCATGAATGAATGTTAGACTTTGTCAAAAGCTTTTTCTACATCTACTGAGACCATTTGATTTTTTTGTCTTCAGCTCTGTTGATGTGGTGTATTACATTTATAGATTTGCATATATTGACCCATCTCTGCATTTCTGGGATGAATCCCACTTGGTTGTGTTGTGTTATGTAATCTTCTTAATGATTTGATGAATTCTGTTTTCTAGTATTTTATTGAGGATTTTTGCATCTATGTTCATTAGGGAGATAGGCCTATAGTTTCCTCTTTGGTTGGGTACTTCTCTGGTCTTGGTATCTTTGTAATAGTGGCTCCAAGAGTGAGTTTCGAAGACTTGCTTCCTTTTCAATTTCACCGAAGAACTTGAGAAGAGTTGGCATTAAGTCTCCTCTAAAGTTCTTGTAGAATTCACCTGTGAATCCGTCAGTACCTGGGCTTTTATTTGTTGGTAAGTTTCTGATACATTTTCAATTTCTTTCACTAAAGTCAGGTTATTCAAAATTTTTACATCTTCTTGATTCAGCTTTCATAGCTTGTATGTATATAGAAATCTGTCTATTTCTTCTATGTTTTCCATTCTGTGAGAATAAAATGTGTCAGAAATAGGTACTGATGATCTTTTGAATTTCTCTAAGGTCTGTAGTGATTCACTCTTTTCATTCCTTATTGCATGCATTTGAGATTTTTCTTTCCTGATTTTCATAAGATTGCCTAGGGGTTTATCAATTTTATTTGTACTCTCAAAGAACCAACTCTTTGCTTCATTTGTCCTTTGTATTGTTTTTTTCACCTCCACTGCATTAATCTCTGCTCTAATTTTTATAATTTCTCACCTTCTTTGGACTTTGGGCTTAACTTACTCCTCTTTTCCTAGGAGCTTGAGGTGCACATAAGATTGTTCATTTGGGCTCATTCTGTCTTCCTGAGTGAGAATTTGCTGTTATAAATTTTCCTCTTAGGCAGCTTTCATTGCATCCCACAGGTCTTATATCTGCACTTTTGTTAGATTGTAAATATTGTTTAATTTTTTCCTTAATTTCATCTGTGACCCATTGATTGTTCAGGAGGGTGTTATTATTATTATTGTTATTATTATTTTTGTTTTATTGAAGTACAAATATCAATGAGACAGTTTTAAGATACCTTGACAAGATGAATTTGATAAATTAATACATTGCAAACTGTTTTCATAATGTTTTGGTATCATAAAAGGTGCATCCATATTATACTTACAGACATTAATATACCATATGTGTCTTATCAGTAAATTAAGAGAGTGTAGCTGTTTGCGTATCTTATTTTTTATACCTGAATTACATCAAAGATTCAATAATTAATACTTTCTACCTTGTTATTTTCCTAGTGGTTGTCCATAGTACTAGAAGCTGACATACTATCCTGTCCAACCACCACTAGCGCAAATCCTGCCCCTCATAGAACCATATAGAAGCACAGCGTTATCTATCCCAACTGTACTGTCCATACACACACATCATGATTCTTCCTTTCTATACCCCTTCCTTTGTCTACACCTGTCAAAGATGGGCACTCCATTGTCATTCAACTAACTTAGGTGCTTGAACTCGACAACACAATCCAACACAGTCCAGCACTCCACAACCAGGAGGGTGTTATTAAATGTCCCTGTGTTTATGGAGTTTTGCTGTCGCTTTTGTCAATAGTTTCCAGTTTTCTTGCACTATGGTCAGAAAAATGCATGGGATAATTTTAATTCCTTTGCATTTGCTTAAGCATGATCTATGTGTTAGTATATGGTCTATTTTGGAGACCATTCCATGTGCAGTTAAGAAGAACATGTATTCTGATGATGTTCGTAGGACACCTTGGATAGGTCTACTAAGTTCATCTGTTCCCAAGTTTAACTTAATTCTGGTATCTCTTCATTTATGCTTTGCCTAATTTATCTATCTCTTTAAGACAGTAGAGTGTTAAAGTGTCCCATCACAAATGTGTTATCAATCATTTGATTTTTTTATGTTTCTTAAAATTTGTCTTATGCAGTTGGGTGCTCCTACATTGGGCACAAATATATTTATGGTTGTTATCTCCTTCTCTTGCAGTGTTCCCTTAAAAAGTATGCAGTGACCTTTTTATCTCTTTTAATCATTCTTCATTTTAAGTTGACATTGTTAGCAAACAGATATTTACTCTTGATTTTTTTCTGGGTTCCTGTCACATGGAATATTGTTTTCCATCCTTTGACTTTCAGTCTATGAATTTCCTTTTGAGTTAAATGTGTTTCTTGTATACAGCATATTGTTGGATTTTGTTTTTTGATCTACTTTACTGGTCAGCTTCTTTTGTTTGGTGAATTGAGCCCATTTACATTGACGATTATAACTGATAAATATTGGCTTATCTTTGTCATGTTATTTTCCTGCTGTAGGTTCCCTTCTTTTGTCCTCTGTTTAATTGCTTTCTCTGTTTTGTGGTTCCTTTTCTGTTGTTCTTATAGTTGTGGTTCTTTCTTTTTCTAGAATGTTTGTCAGCATTCTGTGTAGGGTTGATTTGGTGGGCATAAATTTCTTCAGTTCTTTGTCATGGAAGTAGTATCTTATCTCTCCATTAAATTTGGTAGTTTTTCAGGGTACATCAATGTAGGTTGGAAGTAGTTTTTCTTTCAGGACATGAAATATTTCATTCTAAGCTCTTCTTGATTTAATGGCCTGTGTTGAAAAATCTGGCATGATTCTGATGGGCTTTCCATTATAGGTAATCTATTTCTCTTTTCTAACAGCTTTTGATATTCTATCATTTGATGAATTTCTGAGATCTTGATTATTAT